>CATPAC010000308.1:0-44696 GCA_954871275.1 Leptopterna dolabrata | reverse complement strand
TAACTCCCCTGGGTATATTCGGATCGGGCTGAAAAGTTTCGGGACACAACTAGGGCCCAAATGGAGCATGTGTGCGAAAGAACGAATTTTTTAGACCGAAAATGGAGCCTGTACACGTGATACGGCGGACGGACATTGCATTTTGGTTTATTATTCTGTGAATAATACACCTATGTAATCGCTCAGCAAAAAATTTTTATAACACCCCCTCAAACTTTTTTCTTTTCCGTTTCAAGGTGTGTAGATTCAAAAAATGCAATGTCCGTCCGCCGTACGCCGTACGCCGTCCGCCGTATCACGTGTACAGGCTTCATTTTCGATCTAAAAAAGTCTTTCTTTCGCACACATGCTCCATTTGGGCCCTAGTTGTGTCCCGAAACTTTTCAGCCCGATCGGAATATACCCAGGGGTGTTATGAGTGAAAATGTGTGTGAAAATAGGTACTTTTTGCGTATTAGCAACATTTTGGTAACATGAGCTTTTGAGGTATCGTTTTCCATGTTTTTGGGGACGAGAAGATCGAATATGAAGTCGATTTTGGCCAAGGAGTGGAAAATTGAGGTTGTACCAGATGTTCAGCTCCCAAAATTGATTTTTTATGAGTCAAATACCTGCGAAATCACCATCAATTTGTAGAATAACACTAGAAAAAGTGTCAACACGTGGATCAAGACGATTAAATGATGGCACTACCATTGATCAAAGATAATTTGAAAAAAAAAAAGATCGTACCTACCTAATTTGTGTTTTGGGGGCCAAAATTGGTGGAAACCATCAGAAATAGCTATTTCAATTATTTCACATGAAACAAACAATAAATGTACAGCCAACATTTCTGTAGAATAATAAACCCCATGTGACAAGGACTTTGCAGCGTTTTTGGAATCTATGCACCTTGAAACGGAAAAGAAAAAATTTTGAGGGGTGTTATAAAAATTTTTTGCTGAGCGATTACATAGGTGTATTATTCACAGAATAATAAACCAAAACATGAATCGAATCAGCAGGACCTTGAGGATTAACCTAAACTTTCCAAAATTTAGTTTCACCTAAGAAAAACGGCTTGGCAACTCTTGGAAGTAAGTAAAACTCTTACCGTCCCGTTACTATGCACTTTACCCTACCTAGGGACCTATCAACAAAATCCAAAATAACCATCTACCTTCAAATGAAATTCACGGAACAACAAACTCGATAATCAAAGGAATTGTTGATTATAACCAGCTTTTCCTTATCATTGATTTCTGGGCTGGAGCTACCAATACCGTATAATTCAACTCATGTTGACGAACCTTTTCGGTTCAAAATTCAGGGGCTTACTCACCTAAAAATGTTAACGAACGGCTATACGGCGCACAGTGGGGCAAACTTGGAAAAAATTCGGATTTTCGCGACAGATAAATTTTATGACTCAGTAATCGTTTCTTTGAGTAAATTAGTTGAAGAACCCATAAATTACCGCCTCTTATCGATTAAAATAAATTAAAAGCTGGAGTTTATCGTCCAAAGTCGAAATTTAGTGGAAATAGGAGGAACTACAGGTAGTTTTCAGACTATCGCTTCCCAATAAGTTTCATGTTCTCTTTTTTCCTTTTTTTCAATTCTTAAACGATATTTGATTTGTGAGATGTAAATATGTATATGCATATCAGTGCAGAGATCGAGCGGGAAAGTAGGATAGGAAGTAAGTATTTTGAACAAGAGAAAAAACCACAATTTTGGCGATTATTTTTGCTCTCATCAAAGACTAGCGAATTCGGCGAAGTTGGGATGTTATTTTTGGTGGATTACACATAATAGAAGGATTAATTTACGGCGTTGAACGCGTCCAGAACCGTTCGGATGCGACTTTATAAATAACTATATGAAATGAAAAGGGCAGAAGGGGAACAAACGCGTAAATTGCCATCTTTTTGTAAACTGCGAACGTTTAGCCTGACGCAGTAAACACAACTGTGTTTACTTTTATCTCTTTGATGATAATAATCGTTTCAGGGGACAATACTTAGGTAGTAAAACGCATCTTGCCAGTAACTGTGAAATTAGTTCGTCTCGTGATCCCATAGTGATGAAGGTTGTCTCTTCGATACGTCGTTCAATTTTGGTTAATTCAATTTTTGATTGAATTGAATCAATTGAACTGTTTTTAGAGAAACATTTTCCACGTATAAGAAGTGAAAATGACCACTACTTTGTCTAGTTGTTAGAGTTTATGTGTTAGTTGTCAAGAAGAGATCTTAATTAGTAGGTAGATACATGATGCATCAAAATTAATTAAAATTCATTTTCAGTCATTCTTCATCATTTTATGAAAGGCACCTATCTAGGTACTGAGACTCATATACATTTTTTGTTTTCGCGGCATTTTTATCGCTTTTTTTACCTATTTTCTTACTTCCAAATGTCACCACAACATTTTAAGGGGCAAAAAAATTTATTGTTATTGCAATCATATTTTACAGCAATGTTTTTTATTTTCCAGTCAGTAATTCGGAGAAAAAAGTGCAAAACTTTGATTTCTGGATATCTCATAACGAGCTTTTCAATGATTTTCATGAAAACAGAATTTTACGGTCTACTTCATAGTTACATTCATGTTTAGCGTTAAATCTCCTATAAGGATATAAGTCTCCAGAATTTTTCCCAAAAAATGGCCAGTTTGCGCCACTGCGCGGCGCGACGTTCTTCGGGTGGTCTAGAAAAATCCTGTAGTTCAAAATCAATATAAAAACGTTATAAAAACCATACTGAACCGTATTGAAAATTGTCGAGCTACGGCGCTTTATTTTTTAACACGTTAGATATGCATGGCAGTAACGCCAAGCTTCGAGGGCCACATAGACCCCAAATGGGACCTACAAACCGAATTTAATCAATTTTGGTAACATGGTTGGTAGGTGACCTAAAAAAATTGTACGTCGGACGAGCCCAAATTTCGTTAACCCCATTTTCGGATTCTACTTAGTACCTCAAAACGCAGACGCGTTTCACATTTTGGAAGGTGAAAGAGAGGGGGGGTCATGCTCTATTCAAGTTCGTTATTGAAAATAATAAACCAGTAATGGAACTTGCCAGGTATCAGGTTAAAAAGTCTCACATTCATTTTGAAAAATACGATCTTTGGTGTCGAATAAAAATCAATTTTCGTTATATTTTTATGAACAATTCCGTCAAATTTTTAATGGAAAAAAAGAAAACAATAATAATGATAATAAGGAAGTTTTCTTTGCAGGTCCCTTGTTTTTGAAACAAATACGCTGTTATAGAGGGTAGGTAGCTACGTGAAATAACGGAGTTTGTGTTCGGAGGAGGAGATTAAAGAGTAAGATATTGATTTGGAACACAATATTACGCTCTTGAGACAACATAACATTGCGGTTCGTACAGAATGAACGTTTGTTGGAAGTTCGGAATAGGTCTTTTAAGGGTTGGTAGGAAGGTGGGCTCTGAAGTATCTTCTGAGTAATCAAAATCTACGGTCTATTGAGGTCAAGGGCCTACCCAGAAACTTTGAATACGACGATAAAAATAAAGGTGAAACTTCCGATATTCGAAAGGCCCTCTGGGGCTTAACGGAGAGAAGGTTATTAGCAGTTATAGCTTAGAAACTCCCGGCAATTGTGTTACCCCCGAACTGAAATCCCACCTGGGCGTTCATTGCCGCTTCAGCTTGTGGAAGGGACTCACTCAAGGAAATTTTGAAAATATCGTAAAAGGATTTTGAGAGTTTCACGTGTATTCAGATGGCGGGGTAAACCGAGAGTGTGGCCTAATTATAATAAATTAGAACTAGCGCTTTAGGAGACAGCTGCTTTTCCAGCCCCCCCCCCCCCCCCTTCCACTTTCCTATGAATATTCAAACGGCTCCCTGATTTCCTTTGGGGCTACTCAAGTTCTGGGATCACTTGATGGCCATAGCGTTGTCCTTTCGGCGTGAAATCATGTTACGAGGCCTTGAGACACCTCGACCTCCCTTAACACTCTCTTGTGAATTCCTTCGTCTGAGTCGCCCCGGAGAAGTTGGAACTTCCATACGAAGGACAGGCACTGGGAACGAAGATTTGAATCCGAAAGCGAGAAAAACTGAGTATGGTAGAGTAGGCGTGCTACCCTACCATACTGACATTACCGAGTGGTCCAATGCTCAGGGCATTACTGCTCAAAAATGAAGAAGACAATAAACGTTGCTAAGTCCTTGCCACATGGGTTTATTATTCTACTGGACATATCTACAACAATGTGAGCTGTTCATATATAGTTTTTTCATGTGCAATAATTTAAATGGCGATTTTTGATGGTTTCTACCACTTTTGGCCCCCCAAAAACACGAAATAGGCTCCGTTTTTTTTAAACAGATTATTTTTGATTATTGATAGTACCAATTAATTGTCTTGATCCACCTGTTGATGCTACTTCTAGTGTTACTACACAAATTTATGGTGATTTCAGACAATTTTCCAAGTTTTTGACTAATAAAAAATGAATTTTAGGAGCTGAACCTTCGTTACAACCTCAACTCTTCACTCTTTGGTCAAAATCGACTTCATATTAGGTCTTCTCGCCCTAAAAAACGAAAAGATCCCTCACAAGCTCATGTTCACTAAAACCTCAAAAAACCCTATTTTTACACCAATTTTACACCCATAACACCCCTGGGTGTATTCCGATCTGGCTGTCGAGCTTCGGAGCACAACCAGGACCCAATTGTGTTCCCTGGGGACCCAAACTGTGTGGGGAATAACGACGATTTTAGCCTAAAATTTAACTTAAATTTAAGGCTGAAACTTCGTTAAAACCTCTATTTTCCACTCTTTGGTCAAAATCGACTTCATATTCAGTCCTCTCGCCCTAAAAAACAAGGAAAACGATACCTCACAAGCTCATGTAACTAAAACACCAAAAAAAACTTATTTTTTACCTCCTAGTGTTTTTGGGTGCCGGGGCAGTGGCCCAAGTGGCCTTATGGACGCAACGCCCCTGAATGTAGTTAAATAAATACAATTAAACACAAGGCAATTAATTTCATACATAAAATTTTGTGATTTAATGGTCATAACTACAATTACTTACATCTAAAAAGTACTGCAAATGCAGCAATTTTAATTAAAATCAATTTGCGCTTTAATGGCTCAACCACGTTTCAACCCTCATCCTAATTGTCATAAGTCGGGCCATGCATGACTTCCGACGTCCAGCTTAGGAGGTGAAGGAACGTGGGGTCTTGTGGTGTGTGATCAACGTAGTAATAATGGTAAAAATAACGTACTTAACCTTTATATAAATAACTGATTTAATAGGTCACTAATTTATAATCAGTGGTGTTATTATGTAATTATATGATGTGTTATTGCACATATATTAATTAAATGTTGTCATACAATTAATACCAATATATCTATTGTATATGTATGTCTATGTACCTATTATATACCTTCCTATTATTATAAGCATATTATTTGTTATCTACATTAATAATTTAATTAATACAATGTTATTACGTCCTAGTTATTTTATTTTCTTGTAGAATTTTCCAATCAAATTGGCAATCTGTACAGCCCAATTTTAATATTGGCTCCACATTAATCAAAATAGTTTCGAACAAATAGATAATCGTGCCGATAAAATTAACAATATTAATAAACGTTCCATCTATCCAATTGGTAAGGGGGGGGAGGGCGCGCATAAGTCGTTCTTGGCCTGAATATATATATATATAGAGGTACGCAGGAGACAGACTGGTTATACGACCACAGACAGCGAGGCAGATACGAGGTAGAGACGACGGCGGCATCGCCGATGAAGGCAACTTAGATTATTGATAATTGATAGTGTTTATTATGGGACTTTTGTGCTACTATGGCTGATGTATGTGTTAATTTTTTTTTTAATGTTTATTACCTGTTTTACTATAAATAAGTTAATTTATAACAATAAAACTGGATTTTTAAAATTTCCATTTTTTCCGCTCCATATCTTCCCAACGATGATCCTAGCAAAAAAATGTATGAGTCCTTTTTCGTAGGGAATTTTATATACATTAATTTAGTATATGGACATATTTTCGATCCCTTACTTTTCGAGTTATTTACGAAAAACGTAAAAACTGACCTTTAAGACCCCCTTCCCCACCTTACCACGTCCCCCACTTACTTTTAGTAAGTGGTTCAGAACACCTTCCCCTGCATCAGTGCCAAAATTGGCTTCTATAAGGTTTATCTTCCCTATTCAGCCATTTTTGGTCTTCGTTGCCTGAACTTTAGGTATAGACGAAATCTAGGATTTTGATTCCCGAATCTCTGAAACGGAAAAGAATCCTAAAATGTGTCAAAAATGCATGCAGTAAAAATTCTGGACCCATTGCAGCAGCTTATTACCTTCGACAGTTTCTGGAAACACTGACCAAGTAATGGAAATAAATCGTAACAATGGTCGGTTTATTGCTTCCGAGTCTGCGAAGCAGCGGAAGCCTTGTGTTCACTTTCGTGAGCCAAAAAATTTTTGTCTTCAGAAATCAAAATTTCCACTTGCATTTTGCGTTTCAAAGCCTACTGAACAAATTTGGTTCCGTGTCTGTCGGTCTGTGAGTCTGTGGGTCTGTCTGTCCGCATTTCCTTGTTACAGCCATAACTTCCACGATTTTGAATTGATTCAGCTCAAATTTTGAGGGATGGTGCGGATAAGGCCCCTTGAGGTCCCATACAAATTTCAACATGATTGATCCAGCGGTACGCCCTGCGCATGCGCTAACGTTAAATTCAACAAACACGCATAACTTTCACAATTTTGATTCAATTTTGCTCAAATTTTCAAGGGTTGTTTGGACAAGGCCTAGTGAGTTCCAGTATGAATTTCAGCATGATCGGACCCTCGGTGCGCTCTGCGCATGCGCTGGCGTGAAATAGATTCAATTTCCTTGTTACAGCCGTAGTAACCAAAGATTTCACCCAATTTCAATGTAATTCTCAGGGATTAAGCGGGTAGGGCCCATTGAGGTCCCATATAAATTTCAACATGATAGAGCCAGCGGTTCGCCCTGCGCATGCGCTAACGTGAAATTCTTCAAACACGCATAACTTTCGCAATTATGTATAATGGACGTAATGTTATGTAATACGTATATTTCATGTAATGTTATGTAATGTTATGTTATGTAATGTAATGTTATGTAATATGTACTTATATTTCACGTTATGTAATGTAATGTAATGTTATGTTATTTTGCTTCCGAGTCTGTTCTATTTTATAATGGGTCACTCTGATTGTGACGAGGAAGCTCCTGTGCCATCACCTTGGCAGTGTATTAGCTTTGTTACTATGCTAGCAGTGTCTCCGAAAATTGAGTTGGGCGATGAATGCGTTTTCCATCGTGTTTCGCCGAAGGAACTTACATGAGAAGAAGCAAAGAAGGGACAATGGGTCTTTTGAATAGGTAGGGATGGAAATGGAGCGAAAGGGTAAGGAGATAGGGCTCGAGCGGAGGGCTTTGTGCAAGTTTTCGCTGTGACTTAATTAAGGAATGGCAGTGAGTAGTACTGAAGGGGCTGATTTGCATCTTGTCCAATCAACAGGGCTGCAGCCTATAACGGGAGGAGGACAATGGGAAGTTGGAAGGGACACTGAGAGGTCAGCAGAGTAACTCAAATCCAAGTAGTATAAAGCGTAATCCCGAGGACGAGGAAGAAAGCTGAGGGAGGAATGAGAGGCTCGTAATGAAAGATTGAGTGGGAGAAGTAGAAGGAAAGGAAAACGGACAGAAACCTTGTCGAGGCCGCGGAGTTCCTCTCTTGCAACTTGGACTTTAATCAATTCAGTTATCCTTCCCCCCTACCACTCCATCACTACCACAACCCATCAACACCAGCCCTTGGCTACAACACTCAACACTTTACGAAACTCTTGACACGTCGGAAACTTTCAGCGTTCGATGCTGAACGACAGGACAACAAGTCCGACGAGTCGGTAGAAATATCCCCATTTAGCGGATTTCCGAAGAAAATACGCTGCTGCAATGGGGCCAAAGTTTTTGGTTGGTACCTATCTACCGACACGCATTTTAGACAAGCTGTAGCAAATTTCATATTATTACCTATGTGATGTTATGTGCGAGTGCATAGATTGGTCATCCTCGACAGAATGAGCGACTCCCTACGTTATTGCCACTGTTCAACTTTCTCCTACTTTTTCGAATCCTTGGCTTTTTTTTAAAATGTACCTGCATTGGTCTTCATAAATGCGTTCAACCTTCCGTTAGTAGCGACGTACAGTGGGGCGAATGGCCAATCCAGGTGGAAAAAATTCAGAAACCCTCCTATCCTACGGGAAATTTTACGCTGAGAATTAATATACCATAATATTACGATATACTATATTTCAGGATAGAGATTGGAAGTTGTCGATCACATGGTTTATTAGGTATACAGTTAGGGACTGGTTTCCGGTCTTAGCCCATCATCAGCCTCTGCAAATTTACAAAAAACACGTGTCAAAATTGGTCTTATTTTAAGCAATTATTTAGGTACGCTTACGTGATTGGATACTTATGTGATTTTAATGCAAGTGAACGCAGTGAAGTAAATTTAAGTGAATATTATAATGAGGTAAAAATAGGTTAATAATATCTAAATACAAAAATTACTTACTTTTCGGTAGAGTAATACAAACGGATCGCTCGTTCACCCACTGCAGTGAAAAGGAAGGACTGTACCGAAAAGTAAGGAATTTTTGTATTTAGATATTATTAACCTATTTTGACCTCATTACATTTACTTAAATTTACTTCACTGCATTCCCTTAAATTAAAATCACGTAAGTATCCATTCACGTAAGCATACCTAAATAATAAATTGTTTAAATATAGGACAAATTTTGACACGTGCTTTTTGTAAATTGCAGAGGCTGATGAAGGGCTAAGACCCGAAACAGGTCCCTAGCTGTGTACCAAATAAACCTTCTAATCTCTATCCTGATTTCTGATATTCACACAGCCCCAGGACTCATCGTTTATGTTAGAATAGTTATTTCCACTAAAAACCTCAAAAACGCGTTTTTTGGCGATTTTTGAGCTTTAAATTTGAATATTTGACCCCTGGGAGGGGATCAAAATTCTGCGAAACTACGAACTCTGCCTTTCGTTTGAATAAACCGACATTTGGCGCCATTTTAGACTTTTTAGGTGGTTGCGAGCGCGAGGTTGAGTTATCGTCCGGAATGAAATGACAGGTGTTATACACTTTTTTTTTTTTTTTTTAATAGAACTTTATAATAATTTTATAATAACAACATATAACATGGCACGTGAGAGGGAGGTGAAGTCCATCGACTTTCTCCCATTACAAAAGGGTAAACATAAGCAGATGTATGGTGACTAGAAAGGAGGTAGAGAAAGGAGAAGACACGTATTATATGAAAAAAATTGAAATTCAGGAATCGTTTTATAATGTTCCAAAACGGATTTCAATGAAGGAATTTTTCAAAAATTCGCATTACAACAATTTTGAAGCCACTGCTATAGCTTAATTTTCATCGAAAATTCGCTAAAATTTGGTGTTTCGAAGCTTACAGGAAAATTCAAATCAGGATAAATTAAACTTTTCACTCGATTTTGATGTGTGTGTGTATTTACGAACAATTACGATTTCAAGGATTTCTTAAGTAGAATAATTCCGTAGGTATTGGTATTACAACTACATGACTTTATACGTATTTATAAAATATTTATGATTTATAATAATTACTATTAGTCACAATAAAATAAACTTCATCTCTTAAGTTGGAAAATAAAATTATATAAATGAAAATATGACAAAATAACGGTGCTGAAGAGCTGAAAATAAA
The DNA here is from genome assembly GCA_954871275.1 of Leptopterna dolabrata. Taxonomy (NCBI): domain Eukaryota; kingdom Metazoa; phylum Arthropoda; class Insecta; order Hemiptera; family Miridae; genus Leptopterna; species Leptopterna dolabrata. The sequence continues at coordinate 34,862 of CATPAC010000308.1, read as the reverse complement.
TTAAGAGTAGCTGTCCGAGCTGATCCCCGTTTGATCCCACATGTAGTCCTCAAAATCCGGTTGTATGGTTCGTCAGCGAATGTGGAAAATACTTTTAAAACGCTGCGAAGTCCTTGTCCCATGGGTTTATTATTCTACTGGACATACCTAAAGAAAGTTGGCTGTTCATTTATTGTTTCTTTCATGTGCAATAGTTCAAATAGCTATTTTTTATGGTTTCCACCAATTTTGGCCACCAAAAACACGAAGTAGGCTCCTATTTTTGACAAATTACTCTAGATCATTGATGGCCCATTTAATTGTCTTGATTCACCTGCTGATCCTACTTCTAGTGTTATTATACAATTTTATGGTGATTTCAGACTATTTCCCAGGTTTTCGACCCATAAAAAATGAATTTTGGGAGCTTAACCTTCGTTACAACCTCAATTCTTCATTCTTTGTTCAAAATCGACTTCATATTCGGTCTTCTCGCCCTAAAAAACTTGGAAACCGATACCTCACAAGCTCATTTTACTGAAACACCAGAAGTAGATATGCATGATACGGCGGACGGTGGACGGCGTACGGTAGCCGGCGTACAGCGGACGGACACTGCATTTTTGGAATCTGCGCACCTTGAAACGTAAAAAAAAAATTTGAGGGGCTGCCATAAAAATGGTTTGCTGAGCAATTGCATAAGTGTATTATTCCCAGAATAATAAACCAAAATGCAATGTCCGTCCGCCGTATCATCCATATCTACTCTGATTTCGGTCTACAAAATTCGATTTTTCCCACACAGGCTCCATTTGGACCCTAGTTGTGTCCCGAAACTTTGCCGATCAGAATATACCCAAGGGTGATGGGTGAAAAATGGGAGCAAAACTGGGGTTTATGGTGTTTTAGTAACATGAGCTTGTGAGGTATCGTTTTCCATGTGTTTTAGGACGAGGAGACCTAATATGAAGTCACTTTTGACCAAAGAGTGGGATATTGAGGTTCTAACGAAGTTTCAGCCTTAAATTTACGTTAAACTTTGGTCTAAAACCGTTGTTATTCCGCACACAGTCTGGGTCCCCAGGGAACACATTTGCGTCCTGGTTGGTCTCTGCAGCTCGGCAGCCCGATCGGAATACGCCAAGGGGTGTTACGGGTGGAAAATGGGTGTAAAAATAGGGGTTTTCGAGAGTTTTTGAGGGTTTAGAGAACACGAGCTCGTGAGGCACCGTTTTCTATGTTTTTTTTAGGGCGAGAAGAGACCGAATATGAAGTTGATTTTGATGAAAAAGCGAAGAATTGAGGTTGTAACGAAGGTTCAGCACCCAAAATTCATTTTTTATGAGTCAAAAACCTGGGAAATAGTCTGAAATCACCATGACTTGTATAATAACACTGGAATTAGTATCAACAGGTGTATCAAGACAATCAAGTATCAAGATAATTTGACAAAAATAATTGCCTACTTCGTGTTTTGGGGGGCCAAAATTGGTGTAAACCATCAAAAATAACTATTTCAATTATTGCACATGAAAGAAACAATAAATGAACAGCCAACTTTCTTTAGGTATGTCCAATAGAATAATAAACCCATGTGACAAGGACTTTGCAGCGTTTTAAAAGTATTTTCCACATTCGCTGACGAATCATACAACCGGATTTTGAGGACTACATGTGGGATTAAACGGGGATAAATTCGGACAGCTACTCTTAATATATTTCAGAACTTCAGCACCGTTCTGTCAAATAGTTATGATCTAATCGTGCTTCAGAGGGAAGAATGTTATCAAGACAGAACGGTTTCACAACTGAAAGTTTCAAAAAAACCGCAGTGGAAGGATTTGCACTGTTTTTTGAAATCGTGTGCGATCCCACACGCTGTCTTTATATCAGTGGCACCCAAGCCGATCTTCCATCGTTACCATTCAAGTCCCAATTATTTTAACGGTATTTCGGATCTTCAAAGGGGGGAACCATTTGATTTTCGAGGGGAAAAAAAGAAACGTTCCAAATCAGATTACAAAAATCTCTCTGTATTGGGGGTGTTACGCAAGAACGAATTAATATATCTTTCCATCTTTTAGTGGACGAGATTCATTAGGGGATTTATTTTGCTCTGCCCCCCTCCCTTTTTTTAATTAAGTAACTGCTTTTATGCTGGCTTTTATAGAAATTCCGGCTTTTGGTGGCCGCAATGGAACATCGAGGTCGAGGACATTAATATTCTCCATTCACGTGTAGGGGGTTAGAGGTTTCTGTGCGAAACATTATTCATCAGTGCAGGACTGTGAACCAGTCGGACCATGTGTGGAGTCATCCCTACTCATAAGTAGCCTAACGGCTCAATGAACTAGTAATAACGAGAAATAAAAATAATAATGGTAGATAAATAAAATTCATATAGACGAAGGGACAAGTAATTCTGCGATCTGCGATTAGGTGGATTAAGCTTGTGCCATGCATGAACACTAACTAGTGAGCGAATTTTCAAAGAGTGCAAATTCTCTTCAAAACCTAATTATTACTCCGTTTTATTGTTTGTTACTGGCGACGCAAAGTGCTTTGATTGTCCTGGAAACATGGAAAAAAGTCATATTATTGACTTTCGACGCCAGAAGAGGCTATTCCCATGTATTTTTCCGCGCAGAATCAAAATTTGGGGTTGAAATCAGTTTTTTACTACATGGTGTTCAAGAAACAGAGAACAACTTCGAAAACGCTGCAAATCCCTGCACAACGGTTTATTATTTTGTATAGAATACCCTTCTGTTACAGATCACAGCTCTATGTATAGATAACCCGTCTATATAATATGATATGTACTATTCTACACAAATTATGTAGATCGCAGACCCTCCGTAGGTTAGTACCTAACCCCGTACTCGTTACTAGGTACCTACCTAAATCACGAGTTAAATGTTGCTAAAATAATTCTGCCGATGACAAACAGTACCTAACAAAAAGAAACACACATAATGAAGTTCTGAAAAGAAATTGTTGATGAGGAGTGAAAAAAGTTGCAAAAGTACCTACCAACAAACTCCAGCCCCTTCTACGTAGATGGTATAATGAACCGTTGTGTAATAATTTACCGTTGAGTAATGATTTACCGTAGTAATAATTTACCCATCAATAATACTTCAACGTTTGTTCAAGTTTCACTACCTACCAACAAACTCCAATAGAGCCATCATTTTTCAAATTAAATAATATCACAGAACAACCAACTCGACTTCATACTCCGCCAATATAATCAGGTGATCCCTACCAATGATTGGCCGTATTCACAAATTCCTATTGTGGGCGCGTCTCTGGTTACGAGATTTGGTTTGGATTGTATACAATTTCATTCACACTGGAGTCGAAAATGCCTGTCGGTGCAAACTTCGGGGCCTTACTGTGAACGAACGGCTGGACGTACGATGCTCCGGATGGTCTTAAAAAACTCGCAAGTTCAAGAACTATTTAAAACCGTAAAAATATTTACGTAAAAAAATGGTATAGGCGTTTTGAAAATTTCAACCCCTATTTTGAACCTCTTAGAGATGACTCACAGTAACGTCGAGCTTCGAGGACCAACTAGACGCCGAACGGAACCTATAACCCGAATTTCATCAATTTTTTTTCATGGTAACTAAGAAAAGTGGCCCGTACGGCGTACGGCGTACGGCGTACGGCGGACAGACAGAAATATTTTTATTGCAGTTTTGGATTCTACATACCTTGAAACGTAAACCATCAAATTTTGAGGGGGGGTAAGAATTTTTTTTTTCATGCTCGATTCCAATGGTTCATTATTGAAAATAATAAACCAAAATTACGTAAATATTAGAATTCAGAAACTGACACCTACCGTGAACCTGTTTCAACAATAAGAGCAATCCAGAATTAGGGATTAGGCATTCATCATAAATTACATCCAGTTGTGTAACAACTGCTTTATTATTTACAGCAAAGAAATGAAAAAGATCAGAAAAAACTAAAATAAAATGTCTACTAAAATAAAACATAACTTCCGCATTCTTTGAAGGACGAAATTAAAATTAAAGTTAGAAAACACAGTCGACGACTAGTAAGTAGGTATATTTTACAGAACATAATTTTTTTTAAACTCTCGATTCGTGTGAATTTGAACTGAAAAAATAGAAATCCATATAAAAACGCTGCAAATCCCTGCACAACGGTTTATTATTTTGTATAGAATACCCTCCTGTTACAGATCACAGCTCTATGTATAGATAACCCTTCTATATAATATGATATGTACTATTCTATTATATACATATTATGTAGATCGCAGACCCTCCGTAGGTTAGTACCTAACCCCGTACTCGTTACTAGGTACCTACCTAAATCACGAGTTAAATGTTGCTAAAATAATTCTGCCGATGACAAACAGTACCTAACAAAAAGAAACACACATAATGAAGTTCTGAAAAGAAATTATTGATGAGGAGTGAAAAAAGTTGCAAAAGTACCTACCAACAAACTCCAGCCCCTTCTACGTAGATGGTATAATGAACCGTTGTGTAATAATTTACCGTTGAGTAATGATTTACCATAGTAATAATTTACCCATCAATAATACTTCAACGTTTGTTCAAGTTTCACTACCTACCAACAAACTCCAAAAGAGCCATCATTTTTCAAGCGAAATAATATCACAGAACAACCAACTCGACTTCATACTCCGCCAATATAATCAGGTGATCCCTACCAATGATTGGCCGTATTCACAAATTCCTATTGTGGGCGCGTCTCTGGTTACGAGATTTGGTTTGAATTGTATACAATTTCATTCACACTGGAGTCGAAAATGCCTGTCGGTGCAAACTTTGGGGCCTTACTGTGAACGAACGGCTGGACGTACGATGCTCCGGATGGTCTTAAAAAACTCGCAAGTTCAAGAACTATTTAAAACCGTAAAAATATTTACGTAAAAAAATGGTATAGGCGTTTTGAAAATTTCAACCCCTATTTTGAACCCCTTAGAGATGACCTACAGTAACGTCGAGCTTCGAGGACCAACTAGACGCCGAACGGAACCTATAACCCGAATTTCATCAATTTTTTTTCATGGTAACTAAGAAAAGTGGCCCGTACGGCGTACGGCGTACGGCGTACGGCGTACGGCGTACGGCGGACAGACAGAAATATTTTTATTGCAGTTTTGGATTCTACATACCTTGAAACGTAAACCATCAAATTTTGAGGGGGGGTAAGAATTTTTTTTTTCATGCTCGATTCCAATGGTTCATTATTGAAAATAATAAACCAAAATTAATCGCGACAAGTCGCAGAAAATTCCAACGCTATTGCGACAGGGAACAGTTGAAGGTTAACGTGTAAACATTTGAACAACGAAATTTTTAGCCTTTTTGAGAAATTATCGTTCAAAGTTTTTGAAATTCTCTCTTTTAGTCTTTTTGTCTCAAACTAAAAAGAAATTATCTTTTTCGTGTTTTTGAGAAATTCTCAAATTAGTCTTTTTTGTATTTTTAGTCTTTGTCTTTTTTTAGTCTGTTTTAGTATTTTTGTTTCAAACTAAAAAGAGATTATCTTTTTAGTCTTTTTGAGAAATTCGCTTTCAAAGTTGATAAATGAAATTAAATTTAGAGCTTTTGTTAGATTACTATGCTGCAATACTGCAGTAAGTCAGTACTGCTGCTGCAGCTGCTGCTTTGGGCGGAGCGTAAATAATCGCAATAACTCACTTACCTTTGCTGATTGGAGGAATGATGGAGAGGAATATTCTAAATCCTTCGCGGGAGATGTCGACACTCAGACTGAATAGGTCAACACCGATGTTGATTCCGGAAAGTTTTGTTTACAATAGCACTGATTTTTTCTTTGCAGATCAACGCATACGGCTCGTTCAGACTAGAAACCTTTCAAATCAGCCTCAGACTATCTAGTGATGGGTTTATGCTTTTCCCCCCAGGAAAATGGATCATCGATTTTTGGTTTATTATTTTCATGAATGAACCATTGGAATCGAGCATGAAAAAAAAAATGCTAACACCCCCCCCACCCCCCCAAAATTTGATGGTTTACGTTTCAAGGTATGTAGAATCCAAAACTGCAATACAAATATTTCTGTCTGTCCGCCGTACGCCGTACGGGCCACTTTTCTTAGTTATCATGAAACAAAATTGATTAAATTCGGGTTATAGGTTCCGTTCGGGGTCTAGTTGGTCCTCGAAGCTCGACGTTACTGTCAGTCATCTCTAAGGGGTTCAAAATAGGGGTTGAAATTTTCAGAACGCCGTAGCTCGAAAACTTCCGATAGAAGGGTATGGTTTTTTTTACGTTATTAAATTTGTCTTGAGCTAAACAATTTTTGAGACCACCCGGAGCATCGTACGTCCAGCCGTTCGTGAGCACCAAAAAGCTTCGTCAACACGATCGTGAATCATAACTACGGAGCATCTGATTATAATCAAGGATGGCTGTATGAAGTCGAGTTGTTTGTTCTGCGATATTATTTCATTTGACAAGTGATGGACTATTGGAATTTGTTGGTAGGTACTTCTGAAACTTGAACAAACGTTGAAATATTATTGATGGGTAAATTATTAAACAATGGCAAATTATTACACAACGGTAAATTATGGCACCACGGTAAATTATTACACAACGTTAAATTATTACACAATGGCAAATTATTACACAACGGTAAATCATTACACACCACGGTAAATTATTACACAACGGCTCATCTACCCAGAACGGGCTGGATTTTGTTGATAGGTACTTTTGCAACTTGAACAACCGTTGAAGTATTATTGATGGGTAAATTATTACACAACAGTAAATTATTACACAACGGCTCATCTACCCAGAAGGGTCTGGATTTTGTTGATAGGTACTTTTGCAACTTGAACAACCGTTGAAGTATTATTGATGGGCAAATTATTACACAACGGTTCATTATTCTATCTCCGTAGAAGGGGAACCTATTCAGGTAAATTATTACACAACGGTTTAGGTAGGCACCTAGTAACGAGTACGGGGTTAGGTACTGGTACTAACCTACGGAGGGTCCGCGATCTACATGATATGTGTAGAATAGTTCATATGTTATATAGAAGGGTTATCTATACGGAGACCTGTGATCTGTAACAGGAGGGTATTCTGTACAAAATAATAAACCGTTGTGCAGGGATTTGCAACGTTTTTCCAAAGCCCAAAGCACTAAGCGACGGTTTGACCACAGAAATCGGCTTTTTGTTCTTATTGAAAGTAGACGTTTCAGTAACTCTGTTTTTATTTTACATGGTTTCCATTATTTATCGGCGAGTGACTAAGTTCCTTCTTGTTACCAAATATTATTAGAAGAATTATCATCCATCTTCTTTGAGGTTAATTAATCATGACCTTCATAATTATCGCGTCAGGTCCCAAAGGGTAATAATTCCTGAGCTGAGCTCAATTAAATAATCATCTAGAAAAGTCGAGAGGAACCCGTATTATTTTCCTACTTTCCCTCCATCTTTACATCTAAGGGAGAAGGAAAATTTGTATTGTTATGGAATCTCCTTTTGAAAATGAGGTTTTTGGGGTGGCGACCATCTCTGGTATTCTTCTCTGTTATTAATTAGTCAGTAAAAGCTTGTTAACGGAGAAAGAGAAGTCGGAGTGAGCTCGGAAAAAGGAATGGCCCCTTTCAAGGATGGTTCGTTAGCCACGCCTGATCATAAGAAGTTGAAGCCGAGGGAAAATTGAAGTTTCGTTACATAGCTCAGTATTCATAAGATTCTCAAGTTGTTTTCATTAGCTGCCCTAATTTTGGTTTATTATTTTCAATAATGAACCTTTAGAATCGAGCATGAAAAAAAAAAAATTAAAAAAACCTCCTCCAAAATTTGAAGGTTTCCGTGTCAAGGTAGGTAGAATCCAAAATTGCAAGTGGGAAAAAAAAAATTCTGTCGGTCCGCCGTACTTTGCACTCTCTTTGGTTACCACGAATGAAAATTAATGAAATTTGGTTTGCAGGTCCCGTTTGGGGTCTAGTTGGTTCGCAAAGCTCGGCGTAACTGTCAGTCATCTCTAAGGGTTGGAGTTCGCAGGACTCTGTTATCTCGAAAACTCAATAGAAGGGTGCCTATGTTTTTTGATGATATTTTTAAATAGACCTCGAACTTGTGAATTTGTCAAGACCACCCGGAGCACTGTTCGTCCTGCCGTTAGTTCACAGTAAGGCCCTGAAGTTTTCATCGAACAGCTTCGTCAACATGATCGTGAATGAAAAGGTATACATTCAGCCCAGATAGCATTGCTAGGGAACACCTGATTATAATTACGCATGGCTATATAAAATCGAGTTGGTTGTTCCGTGATATTTCATTTGAAGAAGGTTATTTTGGATTTTGTTGTTAGGTACCTACCTACGTTTGTAACTTGAACGAACTAAATAAATAAACTAAGTAAATTGATTATTGAATTTTTGAACCCTTTCTTGGAGGGGGGGGGGGGGGGGCACGAGGATAGTTATTGACCACAGAAAACAGTAATGCTACGGAGAAGGGGCATCTATACAGGTAAATTATTACGCAATCTTTGTATAATAATCTGCAGCCTTTCTATCTTCCCCATCAATACTGGCAATAAAATAGCACCGTAGGATCAATAAAATTACAGGAGCCGTATAACCTTCCTCCGCAATGGATGATTGGTGTCACGTCAATTGACACCAAAATTACTAGGGAATTTCTAGGTGAAAATAAAAATTACGCACACAAAGTCCAGTAGAAATGTGAGCAAATAATTTATTGATCGCTGAAACGCAAAATGTGAGTAGACATCTTTATTTTCTTTAAAAAAACCCATGAATTTTGAAGTTTCCCAGCAAATATTTGAATATTTGCTTTTCTATCTCTCAGCAGATTCGATTTTTAACCCGCAAAATTGTTGAAAAGGAGGATTTCGAGAATTTTTCAATTCCTACCTTGATGTCAAAGTAGTAAACGTTGGATTACACGTCCGTTTCCGTTCCGGTCATAAGATATCTTCCTTGTTATGTCTAAGAATAGAGGGAGGGAATTAGGCACCGGTATAGTATGCGATCTCGGCTCACTTTCAGATACCAGTATGCGATCTCAAAGCTCAATACGCCCCTTTCACCTCAGCTTCCTTACCTACCTCTCCTCTACTTTCCCGTATCACCTGCAATCGTGTCTAGTCAGTTCTGCGAGCCCCGTCAACATGCTCCTCCGCGATTTATACCTGAATATTATTTTCATTAGTGACTCATTAATGCGATCGGTTTTTAAAGGAATGGCGTGCTACCGGACTAGAGTTAAGAACGGTAATGAGTGCGGAGATGAATTAAAAGAGGTAATGCGATCTACTCGGGATAGAGCGACGCTGCTTCCGATAATCAAGCGCAAAATCGAGGTCGGATCAGTTACTTTCTCAGGCAAGTGGGCCGCCTACAACACGTCAAGTACCAAGGGCTATACCCACAACACTGTTAATCACTCGGAAAATTTTATTCATCCGTTGGCAGAGCAATTAGAAGACGAAGCTGAGAACTTCTTTAAATGTATTCAACGAGCAGCTTGGGTTAGTACTCTACCAGGGACTACATATGCAGCTAACAATGTACCTCATCCCCGTGAAATACGTGAAGTGATCAGGGAAAAGAGGATTGCTAGACGAATATGGCAACATACCAGAGATAAAACAAAACAACACCATGCGATAAAACAAAATTGAGTAGATTGAAGAACCACCTGGATAATTTATCAGCAAAAATTAAGCAAGAAACGCACTTGAGATTAATTCATAGTTTAAATCCGGAAAAAGATACGGAATATTCCCTTTGGAAGATTACCAAAGCACTCAAGCAGCCGAAGGAACATGTACCTCCCATTAAAAAAGATGATGGGGAATGGGCAAAAAGTTCTACTGAAAAGGCAGAGATCTTTGCTGAACACCTCAAGAACACATTTGTGCCACTCCCCAGGAACAGTGATGACGGAGACTTACCGATGGTATCCTCCTCCACGGATATACACTTCATACAACTAGTAACGGTCAGTGAACTAAAAAATGAAATTGGCAATCTCAAAACGAACAAAGCTCCTGGATATGATCTCATTACAGGAAGGCAATTAAGCAACTTCCAGAGGAAGGCATCCGAATGCTATTGTATCTGTTGAACGCGGCATTGAGACTGAAATATTTACCTCGCTGCTGGAAAATGGCAGAGGTTATCATGATACTGAAACCTGGGAAAGAATCCAAGAAATAAAGAGTCCTACCGACCTATATCATTATTAGCAGTAATATCTAAGCTCTTTAAGAGATTACTGATACAAAGATTGAAACCAATCGTTCAAGAGAAAGAGCTAATCCCCGACCACCAGTTTGGATTCAGGGAAAAACACTCTACCACAGCACAAGTGCATCGTATAACTGATGTAATAGAGAATTGTCTAGAAAAGAAACAAGTTTGTGCAAGTGTCTTCCTGGATGTTTCTCAAGCTTTTGACAAAGTTTTGACAAAGCTGGCATCTAGGGTCAGAGTACAAACTTGAGAGAGAGACTTACCGAAGCCATTTTTTCTAAATCTGAAATCATACTTACTGAAAGACATTTCAAAGTGAAACACGAAGGAGAGCACTCCAGTCTCAAGAAAACAAGGGCAGGTGTCCCTCAAGGAAGCGTGCTTGGACCCTTACTATACCTTCTGTATACACGTGATGTACCTAGCAATGAAAACACGACAGTAGCAACTTTTGCTGATGATACTGCCATACTTGCGGTTGGTGACTCAGTAGAGGAAGCAACTAGGAAATTACAGCATTCTGTTGCACCAAAAAATGGCGACGGAAGCTTAATGAACTGAAATCTACTCATACTAACTTTACGAACAAGAACATAACAAGGATACCAGCCATGATGAATGAACAACAGATTCCCTACGCTAATACAGCAAAGTACTTAGGGATGACTCTTGATGCCAAATTAAGATGGAACATGTGATTTAAAAAAGATCAGTTAAATACCAAGTTCAAAAAAATGTACTGGTTGCTAGACAGATATTCTGAACTATCTGCACACAACAAATTGCTAATCTACAAGCAAATCCTAAAACCTGTGTGGCCCTGTACTAAAGAGACAAACGGCAAGATTATACATACATTTCAGAACAAGGTACTGAGGAGTATTGTCAACGCCCCTTGGTATACCAGAAATGATGACCTCCACCGAGGCCTCAAGTAGTAGTGATTGAGTGTTCTCTTGAGTTACAGCCACTGGGCTAAAAACTCTACAAACAGGTGAATAATATTATAGCAAACTAACTTGATGGGCGAAGCTCAGTTGTTATGTTACTGATATAACAAATATATCGACTACTAAAAAAAAAAATCCGTTGGCAGGAGCTGAAACGCAGACTATAGAATGCTTACGGCGGTATGAGAAAGCACGATGCAGCATAAAAATAAATGGAGCCAGCAGCTTGTTGGATAGGCAACTGATGGAAGAACGGTGGCGCCCGCTGCAACCAACAAACATTTTCGATGCCATTTTCGACGATCTCAAGCGGACGATGATCACTTGAAACGGCAACGATTAGGACGAGCTTCAACTGAACTACGATTTGACGACTTTCCTTCGGAGCAAGGAAAGCTAAATTTAGCATAACAGTTAGTGAGATCGCATACTGGGTTCTCGGCCGAGCTGAGATCGCGTACTATACCGGTAACAGGAATTATAGCTCAACGTTGTTGGTACCGGATTCGCCTGGCACTATAACGAGTTTATGGATGTTTCGATTGCACCTATCTCTGAATTATCTTTGAATGGGTGTCCCATGAGCAATGTAAAGGCCAAATGATAAACCGCAGTTGAGAACCAATGAAAATAAATCGTCAGACCATGGGATGTTAGGGTCGCGAGCATTTTTCTTGAAAAACCATCCAAAAAAACAGGGGAAAATGGGTTATGGTGAAGGAGGGAGGGAGGGTCTAAAAATGGATATATATTAGTCTTCAACGGGTGCGGTGATTCTGTTCTGCAGTAAATTGATGGGGTGTCGAAACCGAGGTTGTAAACTCTGTGTTGTAAGTACCAACCTACACGAGACCCACGAGTCTGTCAGGCTTGATTTAGAAGAGTCACCGAGAGAGCAAAATACTCATGCACTAACCGAGTTTCCTTTCAAATTCAATTTAGCCTTGGCATACCTATCCTTGTATGTAACGGCCCAGGTAAGGTATAATGAGGCTGTGTAATCCAGTCCTACATCACATTACCGGTGACTGCGGAGCACAAATGACCCTCACAGCCCAAACGATATGTTCTTGAGGTACGTCCTTCAGAACATATATATACAGGGTACTCCAGATTGGATGTAAATATTTGGAGTTGTTACAGGAAATTCATAAACGTATTGAGGCCAATACACGATAATATACACCAGTATACTCCGGGTTGAGATTGCCACCGTGGCACTGCACCAAACGATACCCCCATGACCCATCACAGATTAGGAGGCGTGCGTTTTGGCGAGTTCAAAGGTCGTGGGAAAACATCCAACCCCGGTGAACTTCAGACTGCTATCTGGCTGGCCCGAATCAAGAAATGGGTGCTTCATTACCAGCAGAGTCTTGCTGATCCTAAAAATACAATTTCCTATAAAAACACCTTCGATCTGGAACCATCCAGTAAGTTCAAGAAACCACGAACAGTTGTTCAAACTAGGTTACCATGCAATCGAACCAGGCACTAACAAAACTGCAATAAAAAAATTTCTGTCTGTCCGCAGTACGCCGTACTGGCCACTTTTCTTAATTACCATGAAAAAAATTGATGAAATTCGGGTTATAGGTTCCGTTCGGGGTCTAGCTGTCTTCGAAGCTCGGCGTCATTCATCTCTAAGGGTTAAAAATTGGGGTTGAAATTTTCAGTACGCCGTAGCTCGAAAACTTTCGATAGGAGGGTATGGTTTTCTTTACGTTATTAAATTTATCTTGAGCTAAACAATTTTTTGAGACGACCCGCACCACTGCACGTCCAGCCGTTCGTGTGCAACAAAAAGCTTCAGCAACACGATCGTGAATCAAACGGTATAAACCCGGCCCGGATATCATCACTAACGAGTTGGTTGTTCTGCGATATTATTTGATTTGACAAGTGATGGACTATTGGATTTTGTTGGTAGGTACTTCTGAAACTTGAACAAACGTTGAAGTATTATTGATGGGTAAATTATTACACAACGGTAAATTATAACAACTGTAAATTATTACACAACGGTAAATTATTACACAACGGTTCATTTACCAAGAAGGGGCTGGATTTTGTTGATCGGTACTTTTGCAACTTGACCAACCGTTGAAGTATTATTGATGGGCAAGTTATTACACAAAGGTTCGTTATACTTGACCACGAGGGTAGGTACTGACCACAGAAAACAGTGATCTACGCAGAAGGGGCACCTAATTCACCCCACATCAACAATTTTCCTTCAGAACTTCATTATTTGCGTTGCTTTTTGCCATTTTAGTTATGGGTCTGCGATCTACATAATATGCATAGACTAGTATTTATTATATAGACGGGTTATCTATACAGAGAGCTGTGATCTGTAACAGAAGGGTATTCTGTACAAAATACGTTGTGCAGGGATTTGCAGCGTTTCTTCTCTAATTTCTCCTATTTTCCTCTATATTAGGTATCTATATTTCTGTTGTCACTCTAATTAATAACACGCTTCTTCTTATCATAAGAATGATTTATTTGTCGATTAATGCGCCTACTGGTAGTGAAATTTAGAACTGATATTGAGTAGGTATCATAAGTTTGCACTCAACTTCAAAATTGTAATATCGACCTAGGTGAGATGATAGCGTACATTTCCAACAGTTCGCGACAACATTTACATATTATAATAACGTAGAACAAACTGGTGACTTTATAATTTCCCAGGGCGAACTTAATAGGTCCAATCGATTTTGAACTTCGTCAAAGCGAAGTTGATTCAGGTTTCTAACCTAGAATGAGTATACCGGGTAATTAAGAACTTAGTAGAGATTATTTTGAATGATGAAGTTGGTCTCAACTCCTGGCTCTACGAAACCTCCCATTACTTTTCTCAAGATTCTGGCGAAATTAAGGGAAAAAGGGTTCGCTAATACTACTACAATGTTACAGTTCTCTCATTTCAACGAGCACCTCCTGCCTCCAATCGAAATCCAACGGTAGAAACACTGCCAATTACTACGTACCATGTTCTATAGCCCTGAGGATAGCAAATAAATTTGCCGAAACGTCTGCTTAGAAACTAGCGTTTATTCTGGCCGCCTCCCGAGATCCTAATACCTGGCAATATTCAGAACTCGGTCAACCACTTAGCTTTATTATTTTCCCGTATGACTATCCGTTCTGCGTTGTGGATCACTGGAACTCATCTATCACTAGTGTAAGACCCTGATTTAGTCGGGCCGTTTCGGCTGAACTTGATAAGTTTTGGGTTTTTTCGGTTTTTAAATTGATCCCGGAACTTGAGGATTTTGTTAGACCACCCGGAGATTTGTGATTCCAGCCGTTCATTTACAGAAAGGCCCCAAGGTTTGAACCGAGAAGCATCGTCAACAAGAGTGTGAATCATACGGTATATTGTAATTCCCAGATAATATAATTTAATTGATAAGGAACAGCTGATTATGATCACGCATGGCTGTATGAAATCGAGTTTGCTGTTCCGTGTTATTTCATCTGAGGAAAGATGGTTACTTCCGACTTTGTCGATAAGTACATTATACCTACATGTTGTAAAGTACAAGTTTGTTATTCACAGCCAAACGAGTCATCCAAACTAGGTGGAAAATTGGGACTATGTCGAGGGCCCTATTTAGGTTCGCCGACCATCATAACTTCAAAAATACGGAAAAAGATACCTCACAAGCTCATGTTACTAAAAAATCAAAAAAATCTTTTACACCCAATTTGCACCCATAACACCCCTGGGTGTATTTCGATCGGGCCGCCGAGCTTTGGAACACAACAAGAGCCCAAGTGGAGCCTGTGCTCGAAAGAACGATATTTTTTGACAGAAAATAAAGTGGATATGGATGATACGGCGTACGGGGGACGGACACTGCATTTTGGTTTATTATTCTGTGAATAATACACCTATTTATTCGCTCAGCAAAAATTTTTTTTGAACACCCCTCAAATTTCTTTCTTTGACGTCAAGGTGCGTAGATTCCAAAAAAATGCAATGCCCGTCCGCCGTCCGCCTATCATCCACATCTACTTTATTTTCGGTCTAAAAAATTCGTTCTTTCGCACACATGCTCCATTTGTATCCATCCTCACTTTCTCAATCTCACCTTCCCAAACCAACCTCAAACTCACCATTCACCACAATTAATACATCTGCGGTTCCATCCCTCCACCCAGATTGCGGTTCTGTACATTGTTCAAGCGATGCACAAGCGCTCTAAGCGGGATCTGAGCTGAACTACTCTGTGATTTACCTGATACGTCATTTCTAGCGTTCAAATTTCACGATCGTTTTCTGCCTAGACTTTTCGACATAAATACCTCATTATGAGGTCAGTAAGTGTTAATTTCCGTTACTGAACAAAATTTTGCCAAAAAATGGGAATTTTAACCCAGAAAAATTGATCATTCTGAAAGATAAATATGAAGGACGAGAGTAGAGTTAGGGAAAAACGTTTTACAAGGAAAACTCAGTCTCAAAACTGTGCTTTATTTGGATATTTATCATATACGGTAACTGCCCACTCCTGAAAAAACTCGAATGAGAACAAACAATATTTACCTAATCGGTGTTTATTTATTTTGGTTTGTTATTTTCAATAATGAACCTTTGGAATCGAGCATGAAAAAACAAGTTTAACCCCCCTTCAAAATTTGATGGTTTCTGTTTGAAGGTATGTAGAATCCGAAAATGCAATAAAAAAATTTCTGTCCGTGCGCCGTACGCCGTAATGAGCACTTTTCTTAGTTACCTTGAGCCAAAATTGACGAAATTCGGTTTATACGTCCCGTTCGGGGTCTAGTTGGTCCTCGAAGCTCGGCGTTACTGTCAGTCACCTCTAAGGGGTTCAAAATAGGGGCTGAAATTGTCAGAACGCCTGTACCTTTTTTACGTGAATCTTTTTACGGTTTTATAAATAGTTTTTGAACTTACGAGTTTTTTGAGACCACCCGGAGATTTGTACGTGCCGCCGTTCCTTCACAGTGAGGCCCCCAAGTTTGCACCGACAGGCTTGGTCAACATGAGGGTGAATCAAATTGTATACATTCAGCCCAAATATCATCACCAGGGAGCATCTGATTATAATCACGGATGGCTGTGTGATGTCGAGATGGTTGTTCCGCGATATTATTCTATTTGAAAAATGAAGGCTGTTTTGGATTTTGTTCATAGGCACTTTTGCGAATTGAACAAACGGTGAAGTATTATTGATGGCTAAATTATTAGAAAATGTTAAATTATTACACAACGGTAAATTATTACACAACGGTTCATTATAGTACCGTCTACGTAGAACCGTCTACGTAGAACTTCTACGTAGAACTTCTACGTAGAATGATGGTATTACACAACGGTTTATTATTTGCCTTAGGTATGCTTCATGAATAACTAAAATAATTAATCACTGAATTATTGAATCCCGCGAATTTAAACTTTAATTCCGGGGCCGGCTCCAGTACTCCGTTTAGGGCTTTCCTGGGGGGAGCTCGTGGGTACTGACCACAGAAAACAGTGATCTACGCAGAAGGGGCATCTATGCAGGTAAATAATAAACCGTTGTGGAATAATTTGCAGCGTTTTTTTTTTTTTTTTTTTGAATCAAAGAAAGCAGTGTAACTTTTGTCTTCCGAGATAGAAAGAGATGAAGTTGATGAAAACTCTAGGGGATGATAACCTCGGAAGTTTCAGGTGTCGGATTGGAGAGAAATACGTTTTCTGTACGAATATAATGCACTACAAGTGGGTGAAAACAAATTAAGGTTTTTTCCGTCTTCGAAGAATTCGAGTCACCGTTGGTTACTAGAGGGAGAGTTTAGCCTCAATTCCCCATCTTCAAAAGAAATTAAACGACATATAAATCTTCAGCTCACGAGAATAAGCAAGAAACGGGCGATTCGTCCCCGTAATTTGCATTTCTGCGGAAGGCTAAAGCTACGACAGAGGGCTGGTGAAGTTGTTGGAATGGATGGGCAAAGGGGGAGGGTTTACACATTGCGAAAACACCACCGAAAGAGAGAAGCAGGTTCTCTTCCACGACGAATAAATCAGGGGTAACACGAGAGCTTTTCCCGAGTTGATGGAAGTCGAGGTGGGCGGAGTAAAAGGGACGGCCGGGGAGGTTGAAAAGGGAAAAACCCCGAAAAAACCAATGATGGGCAACAGTGGCGAAATGTGAAGGGAAGAGGATCAAATCCTACCAGGTACGCGGTTACACGGCGAGCGGATGTAGTCGGATGAAAACATCAAGTATGGGGCATCACAATACTCTTTCTGTATTCATATCAGGCGATTTATATTGTGGCTACTACAATTTGAGGCGTATCCCCGATAGGTACAGTTTTCTGTTGAAATATCGTTAAGCAAAACTCGGCAACACTGTATTTTGAACAAAGAGTGGAAAACAGTTTCTAACGAGTTTCAGCCTTAAATTTACGTTAAAATTTGGTATAAAACAGTCGTTCTTCCGCACACAATTTGGGTCCCCATTTGGGAACACATTTGGATCCCAGTTGTGCACCGAAGCTCGGCAGCCCGGATTTGAATACCCAGGGGTGTTACGGGGGGGGGGGGGGGGGATGGGTGTAAAAACAGCGTTTTGGAGGTTTTATTTGAGGTTTGTGAACATGAGCTTGTGAGGTATCGTTTTCCATGTTTTAGTTTATTATTTTCAATAATGAACCTTTGGAACTGAGCATGGAAAAAAAAGTCTAACCCCCCCCCCCCCCCCCTCCCCACCGACCCCTTCAAAATTTGATGGTTTACGTTTCACGGTAGGTAGGTACGTAGATTCCGAAAATGTAAATGAGCCAAAATTGATGAAATTCGGGTTATAGGTCCCGTTCGTGGTCTAGTTGGTCCTCGAAGCTCGGCGTTACCGTCAGTCATCTCTAAGGGGTGAAAAATAGACGCCTAATACTTTTTTTACGAGAATCTTTTTACGGTTTTACATGGCTCTTGAACTTACGAGTTTTGGTTTATTATTCTGTGAATAATACACTATGTATTCGCTCAGCAAAAAATTTTTATAAAACCCCCTCAAAATTTTTTCTTTTCCGTTTCAAGGTGCGTAGGTGCAAGGTCCGTCCGCCGTCCGCCGTACGCCGTTCGCCGTATCACGTGTACAGGCTTCATTTTCGGTCTAAAAAAGTCGTTCTTTCGCTCACATGCTCCATTTGGGCCCTAGTTGTGTCCCGAAACTTTTCAGCCCGATCGGAATACACCCAGGGGTGTTATGAGTGAAAATGTGTGTAAAAATAGGTACTTTTTGCGTCTTAGCAACATGTTGGTAACATGAGCTTCTGAGATACCGTTTTCCATGTTTTTGGGGACGAGAAAACCGAATATGAAGTCGATTTTGGCCAAAGAGTGGAAAATTGAGTTCTACCAAATGTTCAGCTCCCAAAATTGGTTTTTTATGAATCAAAAACCTGGAAAATTGTCTGAAATCACCATCAATCTGTATAATAACATTAGAAAAAATGTAAACAGGTGAATCAAGACCATTAAATGGCACTACCAATGATCAAATATGATATGGAAAAAAAGAAAAAAACGCTGCAAATCCCTGCACAACGGTTTATTATTTTGTATAGAATACCCTTCTGTTACAGATCACAGCTCTATGTATAGATAACCCGTCTATATAATATGATATGTACTATTCTATACATATTATGTAGATCGCAGACCCTCCTTAGGTTGGTACCTAACCCCGTACTCGTTACTAGGTACCTACCTAAATCACGAGTTAAATGTTGCTAAAATAATTCTGCCGATGACAAACAGTACCTAACAAAAAGAAACACACATAATGAAGTTCTGAAAAGAAATTGTTGATGAGGAGTGAAAAAAGTTGCAAAAGTACCTACCAACAAACTCCAGCCCCTTCTACGTAGATGGTATAATGAACCGTTGTGTAATAATTTACCGTTGAGTAATGATTTACCGTAGTAATAATTTACCCATCAATAATACTTCAACGTTTGTTCAAGTTTCACTACCTACCAACAAACTCCAATAGAGCCATCATTTTTCAAATTAAATAATATCACAGAACAACCAACTCGACTTCATACTCCGCCAATATAATCAGGTGATCCCTACCAATGATTGGCCGTATTCACAAATTCCTATTGTGGGCGCGTCTCTGGTTACGAGATTTGGTTTGGATTGTATACAATTTCATTCACACTGGAGTCGAAAATGCCTGTCGGTGCAAACTTCGGGGCCTTACTGTGAACGAACGGCTGGACGTACGATGCTCCGGATGGTCTTAAAAAACTCGCAAGTTCAAGAACTATTTAAAACCGTAAAAATATTTACGTAAAAAAATGGTATAGGCGTTTTGAAAATTTCAACCCCTATTTTGAACCCCTTAGAGATGACTCACAGTAACGTCGAGCTTCGAGGACCAACTAGACGCCGAACGGAACCTATAACCCGAATTTCATCAATTTTTGTTCATGGTAACTAAGAAAAGTGGCCCGTACGGCGTACGGCGGACAGACAGAAATATTTTTATTGCAGTTTTGGATTCTACATATCTTGAAACGTAAACCATCAAATTTTGAGGGGGGGTAAGAATTTTTTTTTTCATGCTCGATTCCAATGGTTCATTATTGAAAATAATAAACCAAAAGCGTACCTTTTTCATGTTTTGGGGGCCAAAATTGGTGGAAATCATCAAAAATAGCTATTTAAATTATTGCGCATGAAAGAAACAATAAATGAACAGCCAACGAGAATCTCTAGAACTCCAATAGAATAATAAACCCATGTGACAAGGACTTTGCAGCGTTTTTGTGTTTTAGTAACATGTTAGTAACATGAGCTATTGAGGTATCTTTTTCCATGTTTTTGGGGACGAGAAGGCCGAATATGAAGTCGATTTTGACCAAAGAGTGGAAAATTGAGTTTCTACCAAAGGTTCAGCTGCCAAAATTGATTTTTCATGAGGCAAAAACCTGGAAAATCGTCTGAAATCACCATCAATTTGTGTAATAACACTAGAAAAAGTGTCGACACGTGGATGAAGACCATTAAATGGCACTACCAATGATCAAAGATAATTTGAAAAAAAAAATTAAAAGGAGCGTAGGTACCTACCTAATTTGTGTTTTGGGGGCCAAAATTGGTGGAAACCATCAGAAATAGCTATTTCGATTATTGCGCATGAAAGAAACTGCTGGAAATGAGTATTCAAAATAAGACCGCCATGGATCCTTGTATGGATCATAAATAATATTATCATGGATCCACGTATGGATCGTATATAGTCGCTCTTGTATGAACTATAACGATGCGTAGTAGTGGTAACACTGTACTTGTTCTATCTTGTTTTATAGTAGTGGCATCACTGTTTCTATCGTCCATCTCTCGCGACTTATTCTCGGCTCTCGCCATCTTGTCTTATGCTCTCGAGCCGCTTACGTTCTTTTTCTCTCGTTACGACAGCTATCTAGTACTTATACCAAACTAGCAAGTGTTACTTCAGTTTAATATAAACTCTTCTAGTGAACGTGTTGTGCGTATTTATTCTAGAACCATATAGGCATTTTGTCTCCAAAAGCCAGCTTGAACCGGTGAGTAATCCTCATAATATACGTAAGGTTTTCTAGCGTCACCTTCCCAGTTTCTATATCATTGAAACCTTATTCGGATACGATATCGTTTATTCAAGCTTGATTGAATACGGTTGTAATGATTTGGATTTGAATTATTCAAATTTACCTTCATGATTCGCAACTTGGCTAAAAGCCCATAAACATTGAAGCGAATGATCTGATTGAATGAGCTTGGGAAACGGATTGCCTTTCGAAACTGTCGCGTCATTCCCCTTGTCCCCTTTGTTGTTGGAACCTGGAACATGGCCGCCGGCAGCGTCTGTTGATTTTCGTCTCACTCTTCAAATTCCACTTTTTGATTTCCCTGGGCTAGATGTCGGTTTCTCTTCATCGAAGATCACCGTCTTATTAGTTTTTCCAACTTCTGGGTTGTTTCGCTCCACCAATTCCTGCTTGTTAGGGTCCCATAGTGACACCAGTGCGAGTGCTTACGGCCGAGCGCACTCATCTTGTACTTCGATGTGATGCGATCGCATCGAAGTAGTTCGCACTCATATTTGCAAACTGATGTGAAAGCATTGCTTACCCGTCCTCAGCGCAAGTGCGTATGTCTGTTCGGATTATCCCACAATCCGTTCAGGCGACTGAGTACGCGAGGGTACGTTCTATATTTTAAATATCGAACGTTTGACCTTCCGAGTCAGACGAAGACTGATTATGAAGTGCACAAATTCTTGATTCACCTTGACCTTAATCAGTGTGCACGAACTTGCTTGTCCCGTCTGGCGATATATAGGGTTTTCCCAGTTCACTCGAGTTTCGAACTATAAAGGGCCGTACTCAAATAAAGAGGTATTTGATTCGGGCATGACCTCTGAGGTTAAAGTACTAAGTTAATTGAATCTCGATTCAATTCACGAACGGTGTGTCTCAGTCTCGACTAAACGAGGCTCGTCGCGGGAAGCTGCATATATAGAAAAGGGTCACTGAAAGGGTATCCCGAACCCAAGCTCAAATCTTGAAACTTGCATCCTTTGTATCTCAATCAACGTGGGAGCGGGCCCCGTGGACCACTCACCTCCATGAATTTTTCACTGGGTCGGAGGGAGGTGACTTGAATTGCTTGATTGTTTGATCATAATTTGTTCTTGTCATCCACGGGTGTCTGAGATCATTCTTTCATACAGTCAAGTAGAACTACGAGAAGAGGTATTTGAATTGGGTTTCAAGTATGTGCACAAATTTTGTCTAACCCTTCTTGACTTCTAGCTTCTTTGCTCACCAGACCTAGTAACAAGATTTGTTTTTACCTTTATGTATGCATGAATTGTGATCTTGTATAAATTTTGACCTTGTATAAATCCGGATCTTGTATATATTTTGATCTCGTATAAATTTTGATCTTGCATAAATTTTGACTTTGCATAAATCTTGATCCTGCATACATTTCGATCCAACACAAATTTTGAGCCTGCATAAATTTTGATTTTGCTTGATTTACTACCTTCTTACGCACTTATAAAGACACTTAACTTAAAGAAATCTAGAAAATTCACTCGACTCTCGATTCTTGATTCTATTTGCCGCATGCTGTTGTATTTTGAATGTTCAGTTCGTAATGCCAATTGAATTTTGCAGACTGTGACTGATATCCTTGTCCCCCCCCCCCAAAAATTGTGAGGATGAGTGACACGGACTCAATTTTGGATCTGGAGGAAGGTGGGCTACTTGAGTCGCCCCCACACCCGCAGAAGGCATCCTCTGATGGTGGTGAAAGCAGCCTTGAACGCTTGCGATTGGAGGCCGCTAAAACGTCTGAGGATGTCCTCTCCAGGTTTCTGGAAAATGTTAAGCAGCAGATGGAGGTAAGCCTTGGACAAATAAACTCTCGACTCTCCCAGCTGGATCAAAAATGCTCAGAACTAGACCAGCGCCTAACTGTCCTGCCACTCCAAGCTCCTCCTAAGGTTCCTGTTCCCTATCCTGATCCCACCTCTTTGGTTGAGGACTCAGCCATGGATGTG
This sequence comes from Leptopterna dolabrata, assembly GCA_954871275.1. NCBI lineage: Eukaryota > Metazoa > Arthropoda > Insecta > Hemiptera > Miridae > Leptopterna > Leptopterna dolabrata. The sequence goes on along the minus strand of CATPAC010000308.1, from coordinate 12,057 downwards.
GATAAACTTGTACTTCCTGGTGGGTCTCCGCATTCGGATACTTTGGCTGCTCCTCCCTCCTACCGAGTCAGAAAAATCGACGCGGTTCGATTTCGACCCCTTGACTGTCGGTTGGAGAGCGAGGAGCAGTTCAAGTATTGGAAGAGGAGCATTGTCGGACAGGTAGAGACACAGGAGTGTCTCTTCCTACTTGACTCGTCTGAGCCCACTCCAGCTTGCTTTTCCCAAAGTGAAATCCTTGTAGCCAAAAGGAAGGTCAGGTATTTTATATTTGAATCTCTTGGTACTTATTACCAAGACTTGGTCCATGACTTGAACGACCCCAAAGCCATCATGGAAAAACTCCAGGCTACTTGCGACCCCTCCTCCACGTTTCAATTGAAACGTCTTGTTCACGAATTCAATTCAATTCGTTTTGACCCAGGAGCGGAGAAAGCCGTTGAGTTTCTGGGGAGATTCGACGATCTCCAGAAGAGACTCACAACTATAGTCCCCAACATGCTGACCCCAGAGTACATAAAAACCATCTTTGAGCTGGCTATCGAGGGGTCGGTCACATACCAGAAGGCGGAGCTTCACGGCTTCAAATTCGACATTCCGGTCTTGCGTGACATGCTCCTTGAGGAACAGCTACGTGCTAACCAGGCATCGGGGTCTAGCATGTCCTTGTTTCGGGCTAGAGTTGCGTCTACTAGGGGCCGTGGTGGCTTTTCGCGTGCCAAAGGGGGCATTCCTGGCAAACCTGACCTTCCTGGCAAGTCCCAACCACATAAACAACCCCCATCCGCTGGCGCCGCTTCAAAAACCATAAAGAGGTTAAAATTTTGTATCTACTGCCGCCGTCGCGGTCATACTAGGGATATTTGTTTCCGGGCAAACAAGATTTGTTTCAAATGTGGTGTATCCAAATCCCACTCTGCCGCAAATTGTCCGAATCCCTCTCCCATGTTTGTTCAGCGAGGTGCTCAGTCGGCTCAAAATAGGCTGCAGCCAAAGCAAAAGCCGAAACCAATGCCTAAACCAGTGGGCTCATTCGCTACTGACAAACCCTCTCTTGTCAAAATGCCTTTGGGTCAGGCAAAAGTACTGGTCCAAGAGTTCAACAAATATCCGGATTCTGTGTTTGCCATCCTGGGGCCTCAGACTGGTTCCGACACTGATGAGGTTTGGGTGTCTATGGGTGGCGAAGAGGAGCAACACATTGCCACACTGAACTACATGCAGGAACGCCAAGGCTCTGGAAAAGCCTTTACCATTTCAGAAGGTAAAAATTGTTTTCTTGCTATTGTTGATACTGGTTGTACCGAACATCTTACTTCCTCCGGAGAATACTTGGTTAATTTTAGACGCCTTCCTAAAGAACGTGTCTTTAAATGCGCTAATCGGGATGAATCCGCAGACTTGAATGTGAATTTCTGTGGGGACTTAAATTTTGTAAACAATGGTCAAATCTCAACCTTGAAAGATGTTCTGTACACACCAGGTTTGTCCACTAATTTGTTTTCTGTCAGGAAAATCGCTCAGGCCGGAATTAATGCCTTCTTTACACAGGATAAGGTTGACTTCATTCAGGCCTCCACTGGTAATATAATTAAGTCGGGCTATTTCCGAGACGGGTTATGGTGGATTGAGCTGCCGATCGCTCCTGCTCGATTTGTTTCTGGGATCCCTGGGACAAATTCTGATCTCAAGCGGCGCAAACTTGATACCATCTTCACCACCTCACTTGTACAGTCTGGTAGCCCTTCATCTATGACGCCCTGTAGTCTTTTGGGAGGGAGGTCTCCTGACTTTCAAGTCTTGGGAGGGAGGTCTGATCATTCGTCATCTGAAGTCTCTGCCATCCTGGGAGGGAGGGTTCCTGAGGTTGGTGGTTGTCCTAGGGTGCCTGAGGTCGCTACTTATGATCCTAATCTTGATCCTATACAACAAAAACTCTCCGATTTTGATAGGCAAAATTTAGATGCGCCTACTTCTCCTGGGGTGGATTTCTTGTGGCACTTGCGTCTTAATCATACCTCAAGGCAATACTTGCAGGCCGCCAAGAAGTTCCTACCTGAACTCAAATTTGTTACATTCACGGATCAAATCTTGAATTGTGAGGACTGTCATCAGGCTAATACGATCCGAAAATCCCACACTCAGGTGAGGCACAGAGCTGATAAACCTTTTGCCTTGCTTCATACGGATCTCATGGGTCCTATTAGTCCCCCAAATTTTCGAACCAGTGACTGTTATGTTGCGATCTTTGTATGTGATTTTTCTCGATATGTTTTTGCTCACACTCTCAAAAATAAGAAAGAGGTACACTTGGCGCTCAGGAAATGTCTGACTGAGATCGCGTCCATCACATCCCGATCCAAGAGCGTGTTCAGGCTCCGGTCTGATCGAGGCCTTGAGTTTCAGACACGGGAGATGAAGGAGTTGATGGACCGAGAGGGCATTCTTTGGGATCCTAGTCAACCTCACGTCCCACAACAAAATGGTTGTGCGGAGAGAGTTAATCAAGAGCTGAAACATAAAATCAGAGTAAACTTGCTGTCGGCTAAAATGCCTTACTCGTTCTGGGGACACTCCTTGAATTATACTGTATTTGTTTACAACAGAATGCCTCATTCTTCAAATATGTTTATTAGTCCATTTGAAAAGGTGAAAGGATATGCACCATCCTTAAAGTTTCACAAACGCTTTGGATGTCTTGCACACTATGTAGACACGAAAAATAAATCTAAATTTGCGCCAAATGCGAAAAAGGGTTACTTGCTGGAGTGCAACGATACTGGATATGTAATTTTCTCAGAAGCACACCAAACCCTTGTTAATTCTTGTGATGCTAAATTTATTGAGTCTATAGTGTACGGCGACAGAATCAAAGACTATCCTAAGCCCCTTGCCACAATTCTTGACATGAATGACAACTTGAATCTAAATAACTCCTTATCGGAAAAACCTACAGAAATTGTAGCCTTGCAACGAGATAGACAGGTAGACTTGTTGGAGCCTTCCTCCTACAAAGAAGCAATGGAATCCCCTGAGAGGGAATTTTGGGAAGATGCTATACGTGACGAACTTGACTCTCTGGAGGAAATGAGTACTTGGGAACTTGTCCCCAGATCAGATCTTGCCCCTCGAACCAAAATTATAAAATCTCGATGGGTTCACAAGAGGAAACTTGAATCTGATGGCTCCACCAAATACAAAAGTCGTTTGGTGATTAAAGGTTTTGCTGACACAAACGATTATCTTGTTTCAGAAATATTTGCGCCTGTGGCTAGATTAGGTGATGTTCGCGTTTTCTTGTCTATCGTGAACAAACTGAACCTACACCTTTATCAACTAGATGTAACCACTGCATTTTTGCATGGTAACTTGGAAAAACCTGTACATATGTACATTCCTGAAGGCCTGATTGAACTAAAAGACTACCCACCGAACTTGAAGGAGTCTCATGTGTGTTGTCTTAAAAGGTCCTTGTACGGATTAAAGGTTTCTCCGAACTTGTGGTACAAAAAGTTCAGCAGTATTCTTCTTGCCATGGGTTTTGAAATATACCCCTTCCAAACTTGTATTTTCAAATGGCAGGACGATATAAAATACGCGCTGATCATTATCTATGTTGATGATTGCCTCCTAGCTTCAAACGATGACAAGAAAGCCCTGGAAGTTATCCAAAAATTGAAGCTTGAGGTAAAAATCAAAAATCTTGGCACACCAACTAAATTCTTAGGGTTTGAAATCAAGAGAAATAAGTCCAAAAGGCTGATGTTCCTCCATCAGAAACCCGCCATTGAAAACTTGCTGGACAAATTTCTCTCCCCAGAGGATAAGGTGTGTACAACCCCTATGTCTGCAACAGAGTGTACGTTAACTGCACAGTTGAAATTGACTGAGGACTTAGAATCATCCCCGAATGTTCCATATCGCGAAGTAATTGGCTCTCTCTTGTATATTCAAAATTGTACTAGACCTGATATTTCGTTCGCGGTCAATTTCATGAGCAGGAAACAAGTTGGGTACACACTCTCTGACTGGAAGTGTGTTCTGCGGATACTGCGGTACCTAAAGGGAACCTTGGATTACGGAATCTTGTTTTCCGGTGAAACTGAGGACTTGATAGCTTACTCGGATTCATCCCTTGGTACCAGTTCTCTTAGCGGCCGATCAACCACTGGGTTCTCGATTAAGTCCTTTGGGGATTTAGTGTCGTGGAAATCGAAAAAGCAAACCCATGTGGCGCTATCGGTCTGTGAAGCGGAATACATTGCTATGTCTGAGGCATGTAAGGAGCTTACAAGTATTCGAAGCCTGTGTAAATTCCTTACTGGATCAGACATGCTTCCCATCTTGAAGTGCGATTGTGCTCCGGCAATTTCGGTTGCTATGACAAACGACTCTCGCACCTTGAAGCATATTGTCAAATTGTCTATGCACTTCGTACATGAAATGTTCAAAAATGGAAATGTCTCTATATTTTGGGTCTCCACCAATGAGCAGATAGCGGATACATTCACCAAGGCTTTGCCTTATGATAAATTTGTGTACTTTCGGAATTTCTTGTTGACCAAATTTAACACTATTTTGTAACTTTCCCCAGGAAATGCGGAGCCTTGGAGTTGAGCACCAGAACCCTCACACTTGTTCTCCACTTGACTCATCTGTCTACATGATCTCGACCTCGAAGACATCTTGACATCTGTCTGCACGATCTCGACCTCGAAGACATCTTGCCATCCGTCTGCACGATCTCGACCTCAAAGACCTCTTGCCATCCGTCTGCACGATCTCGACTTCGAAGACAACTTGCCATCCGCGAAACTTCTTGCCTCGTTATGCATCGCGTGATTTCCATTTTTTTTTTTTAACCTTCTCTTGTTTTATGTAAAATTCTTTGCGGTCAACTACATGCTCTCTTGATTTAATCTCAGTCTTCCTCAAACTTTGATTCAAATTGAAATTTATGATACTTGAAAATTCAAATTTGCAACTTGATCTCAATTTCACTTTCTCATTACATGTGACCAGTACGTAACTCTTACTCTGCTGTCGCAGGTTATCTTGTGTCAATCTTTTTGTTTGGATTTCGGTTTCTATAACCACAGTAGTGCTTCTTGAATAGTAATCGTACTTAATCATGTCTTATCTTTGAATAGGAGGGAGTGCTGGAAATGAGTATTCAAAATAAGACCGCCATGGATCCTTGTATGGATCATAAATAATATTATCATGGATCCACGTATGGATCGTATATAGTCGCTCTTGTATGAACTATAACGATGCGTAGTAGTGGTAACACTGTACTTGTTCTATCTTGTTTTATAGTAGTGGCATCACTGTTTCTATCGTCCATCTCTCGCGACTTATTCTCGGCTCTCGCCATCTTGTCTTATGCTCTCGAGCCGCTTACGTTCTTTTTCTCTCGTTACGACAGCTATCTAGTACTTATACCAAACTAGCAAGTGTTACTTCAGTTTAATATAAACTCTTCTAGTGAACGTGTTGTGCGTATTTATTCTAGAACCATATAGGCATTTTGTCTCCAAAAGCCAGCTTGAACCGGTGAGTAATCCTCATAATATACGTAAGGTTTTCTAGCGTCACCTTCCCAGTTTCTATATCATTGAAACCTTATTCGGATAGAAACAATAAATGAACAGCCAACATTTCTTTAGGTATGTCCAATAGAATAATAAACCCATGTGACAAGGACTTTGCAGCGTTTTTTGAGACCACCCGGAGCATTGTACGTCCCGCCGTTCCTTCACAGTTAGGCCCCCCAAGTTTGCACCGACAGGCTTGGTCAACAGGAGGGTGAATCAAATTGTACACATTCAGCCCAAATATCATCACTAGGAACGCGATAACAATCGGGAATTGGCCCGATATAATCATTGCTTGGGAGCACCTGATTATGTGTGAAGTCGAGTCGACTGTTCCGCGATATTAATCTATTTGAAAAATGAAGGCTGTTTTGGATTTTGTTGATAGGTTCTTTTGCAACTTGAACAAACGGTGAAGTACTATTGATGAGCAAATTATTACACAACGGTAAATTATTACACAACTATTCATTATAGTATCTACGTAGAAGGGGCATCTATGCAGATAATTTATAACAAACGGTTTGTTATGTGCCTTATGCTTCATGAATAACTACTATAACTAATTGATTATTGAATTGTTGGATCCCGCGCACCTCAATGAAACTTAATTCCGGGGCCGGAGGAGGTACTCGATTGAGGGCTTTCTTGGGGGGAGCTCGAGGGTATTGACGCAGAAAACAGTGATCTACGCAGAAGGGGCAGCTATACAGGTAAATAATAAACCGTTGTGTAATAATTTGCAGCGTTTTGTTTTCGGGCGAGAAGGCCGAATATGAAGTTGATTTTGAAAAACATGAAGAACTGAGGCTGTAACGAAGGTTCAGCTCCCAGAATTCATTATTATTATTCATAGAATGATAGCAACTTTAGCTATGTAGCAAACGTCCTATAAGCACCGAGAGAAGTTTGTGAAGTGTTTTAATCAACCTGAACGTAGTGGTATCCCTACACGCTGTATAGAAATAGGTATAACCTCGTCCGCTCGCAAATTCTCAAAATACGAGACCTCCAATCAAATCCCTCCTTTACGTCTAGTGCTGGATTCAAAAATCATCGGTGAAAAGAATTCGACCCTTAAATGGTTAAAAAAAGAAGGATTCGGAAAAGAAGGAATCGGAGAGAGCGTAATGAAAGGTCGATTACGAGAGGGGTAACGATTAAGAGGGGTTCTAAATCGCCCACAACCTCTAAGAGCATTTAAAGCGAAACGACAGTCATTAATAAACGGTAATCAAAAGGGAGCACAGGGAGGTGAACTGTGAATAGGGAAGCCCTCATCGATGGTATGAGTATATCACCAAGTGGGCGCTCAATTAAATGAACTGAACCGTTCTCGCCGAACGAAAATCGAAAAATTCTTCACATTCCAATCCTGGTATCGCTAAACCCTTTCCGTCAGGCATTGGATTCGCTATTTGTATCCAATTCTAAATTACCAGATACCTCCTATTTCCACTAATCACATTAAACGATTTGGTGGACCCACGGAGGTTCTCGAATTTTGAAAACTATACTCGTAGGTATATTATTCATTATTACACCAACTCAATAAAAATTACTGTCGCACTATTATTAACGAACAAATACACAAATAATTGAAACTTATCGTGGATACCTAAATGTATGTATACTAGCTGGATTACCCGTGCGTTGCACAGTGAACGCGCAGGACTCCGAGAGGTACTTTGTTTCCCATCTATCTACCAGGCAACATTCTCTACATCCTCTTACAATGGACGAACGGCTCATAGCACAGAAATCGTTGTGGCGTCGTTGGAATCAACGAGAAAATCTCTTTCCATCAAATCCTGTTATCCAATATTTCCAAAAGTTGTATCGCTTACCGTCATGCGAACTAATACGCTACTGCACGAAAAAACACGAAAAACACACTGTTATTATAACGGTTTCGGTGATCAAACCCTCGTCAGTAACAAACAATAACAGTTATTAATAACAATAGACAACCTTTCAATAACTCCGCTTTTCTTTCACCGTCACCCCCTTAGTTATAGCGAAATATAAACATTCTGTCTTCGTGAAGGATCACCGAGTTAACGTAAGGGAACAGAATTTGGAAAAATTCATGTAGCCTATGTTACCAGCCGGTGTTTGAGGAGCACACGAGAAAAACCGCATCAAAATCCGTTCAGTCGTTTAGCCATCCACTCCAGACATACATTTACATAACTACATACAAACAAACTTTGAGTTTTATATTATAATGTAAGAAGATTACAGACGATTTATTATTCTGTGTATTTTAGAAATACTACTTGGCAACGTTATTCTTGTGAGGCTGATTAAACCACCAACCGTGTGCGTCCATGTTTATGTTTCTGTATTTCCAAAGACAGCGAGACATTTCCTGAAAGTTGTTGTTTAAGAGATGAGTAGTCCGCTATTTGGCCTAGCCTAAAGGAACGCAGTGCTGTATTGGCTCAAGAAGAGATCTGACTACACCGAATCCGATTTTGAGGTCAACAAAGTGATATTCCGAACCACCCCCTTCCATTCTTAGTAATAATAAATTAAGAAGACACTTACTCGTAGATTTGGAAGACGATTCTAAAGAACTCAAGAACTCGTATGACATTTATCTACCCCGAATCGTATTTTCCTTCCAAGGAAAATTCTATTCACTGGTTGTTGGGGTGAGGGCGAAAAAATTTGGCTTCTTTTCGTAGAAGAGAATCGATCCCAAGCAAATCCCAACACCACTAGATGCTATTAAGTTTATTGCCAACCATTTGTTTAGTCAAAACGCTGGAAATCCCTGCACAACGGTTCATTATTTTGTACAGAATACCCTTCTTTTATAGATCACAGCTCTCTGTATAGATAACCCGTCTACTATAATTATAATATGTACTAGTTTATGCATGTTATGTAGATCGCAGACCCTCCGTAGGTTAGTACCTAACCCTGTACTCGTTACTAGGTACCTACTTAAATCAAGAGTTAAATGTTGCTAGAATAATTCTGTCGATGACAAACAGTAACTAAAATGGCGAAAAGAAACGCAAATAATGAAGTGATGAAGTGAAACTGTTGATGTGGAGTGAAATAGATGCCCCTTCCGCGTAGATCACTGTTTTCTGTGGTCAGTACCTACCCTCTGGTCAAGCATAATGAACCGTTGTGTAATAACTTGCATATCAATAATGCTTCAACGGTTGGTCAAGTTGCAAAAGTACCGATCAACAAAATCCAGCCCCTTCTTGGTAGATGAACCGTTCTGTAATAATTTACCGTTGTGTAATAATTTACCGTTATGTAATAATTTGCCGTTGTGTAATAATTTACCGTTGTGCAATAATTTACCGTTGTGTAATAATTTACCCATCAATAATAATTCAAAGTTTGTTCAAGTTTCACAAGTACCTACCAATAAAATCCAATAGTCCGTCACTTATCAAATGAAATAATATCGCACAACAACCAACTCGACTTCATACAGCCATCCTTGATTATAATCAGGTGCTCCTTAGTGATGAAATCCCGGCCGGTTTGATTCACGATCGTGTTGACGAAGCTTTTTGGTGCACATGAACGGCTGAACGTACAGTGCTCCGGGTGGTCTCAAAAAATTGTTTAGCTCAAGACAAATTTAATTTCGTAAAAAAAACCATACCCTTCAATCGAAAGTTTTCGAGCTACGGCGTTCTGAAAATGTCAACCCCTATTTTGAACCCCTTAGAGATGACTGACAGTAACGCCGAGCATCGAGGACCAACTAGACCCCGAACGGAACCTGTAACCGGAATTTCATCAATTTTTATTCATGGTAACTAAGAAAAGTGGCCCGTACGGCGGACAGACAGAAATATTTTTATTGCATTTTCGGATTCTACATACCTTGAAACCATCAAATTTTGAGGGGGGGTAAGAATTTTTTTTTCATGCTCGATTCCAATGGTTCATTACTGAAAATAATAAACCAAAAAATAAGAAAGTATAGCAGGCAAATAAAGAGCTGTACAACATCCCAACTCCACAGGTTGGGATACTGCTGAATATCACTGCGTATCTGCCTCATGCAACACAGCGTATTATAGATATATTCAAATCTTATTCGATGCCTGGGGGGGGGGGGGGGTATATTAGGTGTACCATGTGTGGGGATTGTCCTGGATAGGCCTCTAAAGGACTGAAACGGACACAAACCTTGGCGGCCAGTACCTACCTACGGAAGGAAATCTTAGCAAAATTCAAAATGAAGTACCAAAAATAAAAATAACCTACCTATAACAGATTAAATAACAGTAATTAATAAAAATGACAGAAAAAATTACAACAAAAAATAACAGTAATTTTGAAATGACTCCAGTGACATATTGATATCGAATAATTTTGAAAGAGCAGTTTTCTGAACAGCTAGGAAAGGGCGAGAAATCGTGCGAAATCTCGAACAAAATGGATTTATAACCACCGCCTCCATTGGGTAGACCGGGCAAGGTTTTACGCCGGGGGTTTTGAACAGTGAGCTCCGAGTCACGTATTTCACCCAAGGCGGCATTATTATTTTCTTCTACGTGATTTATATTTCAACCACCTCATTTGTAAACTGAGCTTGAGTTTTGAGAGGGACCAATTTTCGATCCCGGTCATCAAATCAGTCCGACTCACTCTACCTGGATATTGTCGACTTTGATACTGCTTATTTGAGCTTCAGAAGACTCATATTCCTGCGGGAGTGAAAAACAATTTGTCTCCTCAGAAACTGTAAGCGTTTCAGACTTCAAGGAATAGATCTGGTTATCAACATTGTCTTATGTGGCGATGGGTTGTGACAGTGTTTTTCTGTCACAGGAACAAGTTGTTCCTGTTACTTTTCAGTACTTGATACTTTTATCTGATACTTGTCCCAGCTAGGAACCCAAAATGCTCCTAGCTGGGGCATCAAGGAATATCTGGAAGGAGAAACAGCCCCTTCCACTCCACTTCCCGTTTCCTTCGGACGTTGTCACTACCTGGTTCTTTTCGCGGTTTCTACCATTCTCCTTTTCCACACCATGAGCATGGTTTTCGTATCTCGACTTCACCCTCAAAACCGATCTGCTGCAACCACACTTCCCTCCTTTTTCCATAATTTTCTTACCTCCGCTTCAATTTTTTAAGAAAAGGTTCCAAAAAGATTCATCTTTATTGGAAGGAACTAGGTTTTAACATTCCGTTAGTCGCATGTTTATGTGAGGTGCATAGTGAAACATTTTTGGTTCCTCACTACCGAAGGTAGGAAAGCCCTGGATTCGTGATTGAGTAAAAAAAAATTGATGTCCTCCAAAATGAAAATTTCCACTTCCACTTTGCGTTTCAGATATCGAGGAACATTTTTGGTTCCGTGTCTGTCTGTCTGTGGTAATTCCCTGTAACGCCCATAACTACCCTAAATAATGGTCAAAATGGGCTGGAAGTTGGAGGGTAAGAGCGGGTTGAGTCACAGACGGGCCCATACCAAAATCATCGAAAAAGTACGGTAACTTTCGGCTGCGCATGCGCAGACGTAAAATACTTGAAAAGCTTATGACCACCCTATATCGTTGAAATGAGTTCGAACTTAGAGGGTGGATCAGGAATAATAAATACTTTGATAGTTCCAAATGAATTTCATTGGAATCGTACTGTAACTTTCGTCTGCGCATGCGCAAACATGAAACGTTGACCATTTCTTTGTAACGTTTCTAACTACGCGAAAAACAGTCGTACAGAGCTGAAACTTTGAAGGTAAACGCAGGTTAGATCGAAAATAGTCCCGTTTCAAAATCTTGGAAATTGTTTCGTCTGCGCATGCGCAAACGTGAAATACTTGAAACGCCCGTAACTACTTTAAATATCGTTGAAATAAGCTCAGATTTGGAGGGTCGATCAAGAATAATTCTTTGATAGTTCCATAAGAATTTCATTCGTATGCGCATGCGCGAACATGAAATGTTGTCCGTTTCCTTGTAACGCTTCTAACTCCGCGAAAAATAGTCGTAGAGAGCTGAAATTTTGAGGGTACACGCGGGTTGGATCGCAGGTGGTCCCGTGTCAAAATTAACCTACCCAACTATTCTATACGTTCATGCGACTGAAGTGAGGAAGCTATACTGCCAACTCGAATTGACAGACGTTTTCTCTCCCGTGCCCGGAGGAGTGAGGCTTCCAGGTAGCTTCCTAACTTCCGTTCCCACTTCGGTAAATGTGCGCTTGGTTGCTGGCCCAAGCAGCCCTTAGCTGTGTCAGCGCTGTTTCATCCGAGAGGTGCATGCGACCAATCGTGTAAGTAAATTTGTTTTTATAGCTTTAGCTAATTTTTGCTGGGAACTTAATGTTTTATTACGATTTAGTCGTGTTTTCACTTTTATCTGTGTTATTTGAATTGTATAATTCCTTACCTCTTCTCGAAAAACGTAATTTTCACCTGTGAGGTGCATGCGACAAGTAGCGTATTATGCTTAGCCGTGACCCAACT
>CATPAC010000307.1:0-67780 GCA_954871275.1 Leptopterna dolabrata | reverse complement strand
TTTCAGTTGTTTCCACCATTTTTTCTCAAAAAACCTCATAAAATACTTAAGTTACATTTAGAGTTTCATAAAATACCTAATTCTAATGATGTCTTCCTCCTGATTTAAGAAACTCAAGACTGAAATTTCATGTAATAAAAAGTCAATTTTTTTCAAACGCATTTTTTAAAAAACGGTTTAATTATTTAGTCATTTTTCTAACCATTATTAATTTATAATAAAGTTTACTGACAATTTTTATGTGAGCTAAACATAACAACTCGAAAAAAGAGGGGGTTTGAAGAAACATGCTAAGTGACATTTTTTGTTGGAAAATAGTCGCAGAATCGATCCCTGAAGTTTCGTGGTCCTCAAGGCGGGGCACGCTGTGTATGGGTGGTTCTCACAAAAATTGACATTTTCAAGTCCCGACAGCATTACACAGCAAGTGAACGTATTTTGAAGTAGTTTCTTTTTCTGATGTTTAAAGCAGATGTTCCTCTTGAATGAAAAACAGTTATTTGGATCAATCTACAACAGGACTGTGCAAAATTTATATCAGAAGAGTTGGAATTCTCAACGATGTGGACGTCCTGATATCATTTCAGGATCTTTTTAATGCAGATTCATTCACGATAGTCAGTCAAACACAAATAGTTATGTATTTCTGGTATCTAGGACGTCAAGGTGACTAGAAATGAGAAGAATTAATTTTTTATCTGCAAGTACTGGTTATTAGTAGGAACATAATTATTGTACCTGACATAAAACATCAAAGATGTGGATGAATGTTAAAAGATCCCTCATGAACTCAGAAAGGTAATTTTTGCAAGGGAAAAAATCCCTGTGGTAGTGACAATCCTGGTGACTTGCAGAGAGTGTGTTCCCGCGGTTGGAGGCTTCTCAGTCAGCAGCAGGACGCTACGAAGTTCATGGGGAAGGTGCGTATGTTTATTCATCTCAAAGATGTGGATTAATGTAAATCTATTATTTTGTTATATCTATTTTTTCTGAATATTGTAGTTTCATAGGGGTTTACATGGACAATCCATTCACAGTTAATCTTTTGAAAAAATATCTATACTTACATTACAGTACAAATGTAAATATTGAATTCTCAAAGATGTGGTTTAATGGAGCTCAACGATGTGGATCAATGAAATGTTTGATTCGTCCATATCGTTGAGGATACTTCCACGTCGTTGATATTCAATAATCTTCCACACTAAAATGAATTCAAACTATTTTTTCAAACTAGAAAATTGGCTTATTTTGGTTTTTCAATAAGTTTGTTTGAAACAAAAATTTTAGGAACATGATTGGGAAACATGAGAAACATGATTCTTCTGTTGCAGGGATTGTTGAGAAAGTATTTGAAGATGGATCATTCATAGTAAATTTTATGAGTCGCTCTGGTCAAAATTTGCTGTTTTTATGGCCAAGTGTTCCTGACAGGCAAGAATTACGTCCTGAAGGTGTCCTTTACGTTTTGAAAAACCCACCTAAACCAGTCACAGGCCGGCTATCCAGGGTTGATGAGTATAGCTATACATTGAATTTTTGAAAAATAATATCGATTAATTCTAATAATTACGGATTTAGTCGGTAAATTTAGTACAGGTTTATAAGTTGAGTTTGGTTTTTTAGTACAACTTATGTACTACATACTTCGAAAGTCTCCTAGTCCAGTTAGCATAGGAAATTAACTGGTCTCATTTATCATAATTTGATAGTCCTTTTGGTTTATTATTCTGTGAATAATACACCTATGTAATCGCTCAGCAAAAAATGTTTATAACACCCCCTCAAACTTTTTTCTTTTCCGTTTCAAGGTGCGTAGATTCCAAAAATGCAATGTCCGTCCGCCGTATCACGTGTACCGGCTTCATTTTCGGTCTAAAAAAGTCGTTCTTTCGCACACATGCTCCATTTGGGCCCTAGTTGTGTCCCGAAACTTTTCAGCCCGATCGGTATACACCCAGGGGTGTTATGAGTGAAAATGTGTGTAAAAATAGGTTCTTTTTGCGTTTCAGCAACACGTTGGTAACATGAGCTTTTGAGGTATCGTTTTCCATGTTTTTGGGACGAGAAAACCGAATATGAAGTCGATTTTGACCAAAGAGTGGAAAATTGAGGTTGTACCAGATGTTCAGCCTCCAAATTTGATTTTTTATGAGTCAAAAACCTGCGAAATCGTCTGAAATCACCATCAATTTGTAGAATAACACTAGGAAAAGTTTCAACACGTGGATCAATACGATTAAATGGCACTACCAATGATCAACGATGATTTGGAAAAAAAAAATACGGGAGCGTACCTAATTTAAGTTTTGGAAGTCCAAAATTGGTGGATACCATCAGAAATAGCTATTTCAATTATTTTACATAATAGCAACAATAAATGAAAAGCCAACATTTCTGTAGGTAAGTCCAATATAATAATAAACTCATGTGACAAGGACTTTGCAGCGTTTTTAACTACTCAGGGTACTTACTGAAGGTAACTTTTTGTAGGCTGTCCTACTCCTTTTGTATATGATTAGTTTGAATTTCGTGAATGTAAAGCATTATATTATATATATATTTAGTTATATAAAGTATGTTAAACAGAATAAAATTGTTACCTACCTTAACAGTAAGTAAGGAAAAGTATTGTAATAAGAAAATGATTTGATGGCAAAAAATGAAAATGACGCTGAATGTGACCTACCTCGATAATAAGTAAATAAGTGATAAATTGTTACCAATGTTTTAAAGACTGTTCTATGATGCTACTGAGACTGAATTGTTCTAAAGTTTTAGTATTTTTCAATATAAAATGTTCTTAAAAAATATATCTTTCATTCATCTTTGTATCTTCTCTAGTTAATATTTGAAGTTTCAACCATTGGCAAACCCCAATAATGTGGGGGATGTCGCAACAACGTGGTAAGTACACTGACTCTCAAAAATGTGGAGATAACTCAACGACGTGGATTAATGAAATATCAAAATTCAAATTTTTGCATAAGAAACTGATTTTGATCTATGACGAGTTTTTAAATCAACAGTCATTGACCTGATGAACAACCTAAAAATGTTAGGACACTTTATTTCAACATCAAAAATTTCAAAAGTAGGATGCTGAAAATGTCACTTTTTGTGAGAACCACCCGTATTAGCCGAATACCCACCTCCACTGCCCAAATAACCACCTTTACGTCTAAATCGAGGCGGATGGTGTGTATTTCCCCTCCGTCTCCTCCAGCTGTTTCGCCAGAAAAAAAAACCTCCCCACTCCGCCTCGTACTACCCCACATCTACTTCGCCATTGCATGCTTCCACAGCTGGACATTCTCCTCTGTGAACTCGCACAATGAAGTCAGCTCTCCTCCTCGTTCTCGTCGCCGTTGCCACGTGTTCCGCCGCCTCCCCCGAGATCGGACGCGTCAAACGTCTTACGACCTTCTCCAAGCCCCCGGAGCAAAACACTCCCAACATAGGTAATCAACTATAAATAAATACCAATAACAAATTGACAACAAGCCAAATGAGAAAAAGTTCCGGTCATGCAGCGGGTGTATAATGAACGGATTTTCGAAGCAACGTATATTTAAAAAAAATCTATCTTTCAATTGACAACATTCCTAATTAAAAAATTTCCTGAACTTTCAAAAGTATTTTTACAAAATTATCTCCTTATTTTTTACTTAACAGGGCTCATTCAAACGAGTAATTTTATAGTTAAAATCACAATTTTTCCTAAACAGTAGTTTTTTATTGAGTTCCTATTCTATACCATGTTTGGTACCTAATTTTTAGCCTTTTTACTCTAAGCGATTTCTTACACAGTAAAACTCAAATTTGATTTTTTGGTAGGAAGGCATTCCGAAAATTCAAAGAAAATGAAGCTATTGCAATGGGTCCAAAATTTTCAGAACATGTTTTCATAGGAAAATCCGTTTCAGAGCATCCATGCCTAGATTTAAAAAAAATTAGTTTAAAATAATATATATTATATAGTATATATAGGTATACACTAAACTAATATATATATTAAATATATTTTATATATAAATTCCTTTGGTACCTACATGATACAAATTCCAAATTTCGCCAAAATGTTCGTAGTAATTTTCAAAAATTCTAAGGGGGTCATTTTGAGATTTTAGCGGTCAAAATAGGTAAAAACGGCTAAAATCGCTAACAGTTTATATAAAATCACTTGATGTGATTTTACCATTTCAGTTGTATTTCGTACAGAATGTATGTCAAATTTGAATTTTGGGGTTCCAAAATTGGTAGGTATTAAAAATTTTTTAAATCATATATAATGTATGGAGTGTATACCTACATTTATTATTAATACTTTAAAACGGATTCATGTTATAAAATCTTTCCAACAGTCAGTTGAAATAGGTAAAATTCTAGGGACCATTGCAGTAACTTACTTTTTCCTAAAAAATTCTATGAACACTACCAACATTTTTGTTAAAGGGTTCTTTGAGTTTTCATCAGCCTGTGATCAAAATAACTAAGGCATCCACCAAAAATTGTTGTATGCAAAAGTATGCAAAAGTATTTTTGCATACAAAATTTATCAAATACTTTTCTCACGTGAAGTTTGAATAAATTCATTGAAATCAACAGCAAACGGAGAAGGTGGTAATAGAGTAAAATGAACAATCACTTGGCCAACATGAACGTTTTGGAGGGCAATAAATCGTTAAATTTATATTTTTTAGTGGTTTAAAACCTAGAAAATGTTTGTTCAGGTAGTAAATAAAAGGGTCGACTGAGTAGGTAAGTACATTACTTTGAATTTCTGCTCATATAGTCATGCTGCATGACTAGAACACTTTTTGGTTTTGTTGCTTAAAAAAGTTCAACAACTTTTCTTTTTTCTGCTTGTAAGTGGCGACAAAAACATTTTGTATTAATTTTTTTTCAAGCCCTACCATTCTTTCCCAATATCTTTGTACATATTATGCCTTATCGTACTCCTAATCGGAGGCAGATTAGTCTGTAACATAACTAACCCACCTTGAATATTAGCAGGTTAATAGTTGACGGGCGGTAACACGTGTTTTACTGTAGTTCTGTTAATGTTTAGTGTTCACAGCACGAGTTGTCTTGATCTAGTGCATTATATTAGCTTGCTGTTCATAATAAAAATGTGTTCTTGTTCGTTTAAAATGTTGTAAGAAAAGATTCCTATGAAATAGGTACAAATTGAAATATTTGCCAAATAATTTTGGTCAATAACTTGTATGATGGTTATTGATTGCGTGTATTAAAAAAATCATAGTCATCCGCTTATGGAACGTTACTTAGATTTTTTTTTTTCAAAAAGTATGTACATACAAACATATTTTGCTACGTTCACACCCGCTATCGTTGAATTTCGTGATATTTTTGTAAGCCTAAGGGGAGAGTGCACTCATATGGTATACGTACCTAATTTTGAAGCCCATTTCTGACCTTAAAATACAGTCTTTTAATCAACAGAATACGATCTGACACGAGGAAACTAATCCTCCACAAGGTTCTGGGGCGCAGTATCCCCAATTCTACGTCAAAGAGGAGAGATAAGGTTTTTATTTTAGAAAAAGTGATTTTCGAGTGGCCAAAAAAAGATGCCTAATATGGTACACTTGGGTTACTCAATGTGGCACTATTGCCATATTAGGGAGCTTATTAGAATTTGAATGTGCAATCATTTATCAAGGGTCTATTAAATTAAAAACGCTGCAAATTATTACACAACTGTTTATAATTTACCTGTATACGACAGATCACTGTTTTCTGTGGTTAACACCTACCCTCGAGCTCTCCCCAGGAAAGCCCTAAATCGGGTACAGCAGCCGGCCCGGGAATACAGTTTCATAAACGTGCGCAGAAAACAATAATTAAAACATTAAAATTATTTGTTGTTATCCATGAAGCAAAACGTTTGTTCAAGTTAAAAAACGCTGCAAATCCCTGTACAACGGTTTATTATTTTGTATAGAATACCCTTGTGTTACAGATCACAGCTCTATGTATAGATAACCCTTCTATATAATATGATATGTACTATTCTATTATATACATATTATGTAGATCGCAGACCCTCCGTAGGTTGGTACCTAACCCCGTACTCGTTACTAGGTACCTACCTAAATCACGAGTTAAATGTTGCTAAAATAATTCTGCCGATGACAAACATGTACCTAACAAAAAGAAACACACATAATGAAGTTCTGAAAAGAAATTGTTGATGAGGAGTGAAAAAAGTTGCAAAAGTACCTACCAAAAAACTCCAGCCCCTTCTACGTAGATGGTATAATGAACCGTTGTGTAATAATTTACCGTTGAGTAATGATTTACCGTAGTAATAATTTACCCATCAATAATACTTCAACGTTTGTTCAAGTTTCACTACCTACCAACAAACTCCAAAAGAGCCATCATTTTTCAAGCGAAATAATATCACAGAACAACCAACTCGACTTCATACTTCGCCAATATAATCAGGTGATCCCTACCAATGATTGGCCGTATTCACAAATTCCTATTGTGGGCGCGTCTCTGGTTACGAGATTTGGTTTGAATTGTATACAATTTCATTCACACTGGAGTCGAAAATGCCTGTCGGTGCAAACTTCGGGGCCTTACTGTGAACGAACGGCTGGACGTACGATGCTCCGGATGGTCTTAAAAAACTCGCAAGTTCAAGAACTATTTAAAACCGTAAAAATATTCACGTAAAAAAATGGTATAGGCGTTTTGAAAATTTCAACCCCTATTTTGAACCCCTTAGAGATGACTCACAGTAACGTCGAGCTTCGAGGACCAACTAGACGCCGAACGGAACCTATAACCCGAATTTCATCAATTTTTTTTCATGGTAACTAAGAAAAGTGGCCCGTACGGCGTACGGCGGACAGACAGAAATATTTTTATTGCAGTTTTGGATTCTACATACCTTGAAACGTAAACCATCAAATTTTGAGGGGGGGTAAGAATTTTTTTTTCATGCTCGATTCCAATGGTTCATTATTGAAAATAATAAACCAAAATTCCCTATCAACATAATCCAAAAGAGCCATCCATCATTCATCAAATGAAAATATCACAGGAATTTTTGGTTTATTATTTTCAATAATGAACCATTGGAATCGAGCATGAAAAAAAAAATTCTTACCCCCCCTCAAAATTTGATGGTTTACGTTTCAAGATATGTAGAATCCAAAACTGCAATAAAAATATTTCTGTCTGTCCGCCGTACGCCGTACGCCGTACGCCGTACGCCGTACACCGTACGCCGTACGCCGTACGCCGTACGCCGTACGCCGTACGGGCCACTTTTAGCGAATTTTCAAAGAAAATGAAGCTATTGCAATGGCTTCGAAATTTAAATAATATAAATTTTTGGAAATTTTCTTCATAGAAATCCGTTTCAGACCATTCTAAAACGATTCCTGAAATTTAACACTTTTTTATATGTATATATATATATATATATTTATATATTTATTTATATATGTGTCACTCCAGACGATAACTCTCGATAGAATTGAGATAAACAGCTCAAATTTGCACAAAAAATCTATCTTGGCAATCGAAAGGCTAAGTTCGAAGATGGGCGAAATTGGCCTACTCTAAGGAGGGTTTTGGCGCATTTAAAGTGCGCAAAAATTACCCAAAAATCCCCAAAATGTTATTTTCCAACAAGTGACCCCTCATTTTAAAGGTTTTTGCACGCTGAACACGATGGTGGAATCGGATTTTAGATATCTTGATCCGTTCTCAAATTAGAGCATTTAAAGTGCGCAAAAATTACCTAAAAATCCCCAAAATGTTATTTTCTAACAAGTGACCCCTCATTTTAAAGGTTTTTGCACGCTGAACACGATGGTGGAATCGGATTTTAGATATCTTGATCCGTTCTCAAATTAGAGCATTTAAAGTGCGCAAAAATTACACAAAAATCCCCAAAATGTTATTTTCCAACAAGTGACCCCTCATTTTAAAGGTTTTTGCACGCTGAACACGATGGTGGAATCGGATTTTAGATATCTTGATCCGTTCTCAAATTAGAGCATTTAAAGTGCGCAAAAATTACCCAAAAATCCCCAAAATGTTATTTTCTAACAAGTGACCCCTCATTTTAAAGGTTTTTGCACGCTGAACACGATAGTGAAATCGGATTTTAGATATCTAAATCCGTTCTTAAATTAGAGCATTTAAAGTGCGCAAAAATTACCCAAAACTAGGATAATCTTTAAACTCTTACCCCCACCCCCTTAGAGTGGTCAGATTGAAAAATGTGAGAAGTATTAATTGAAGACGAGAGTTCGAAGCAAAAAAGGGGGAGGCAAACGATTAGTACAACTCCTTGAATTTACCCACAGCGATCAAATAAATAAGCACTTAGTACAATTACGTAATAAACAAACGGTAGAATCAGGATGGACAAAACGTACAAATTAAAATAAATACGAAGAGAATATACATAGAAAACCAAATTTTAGACCGAAGTTTTCCTTTATTCAAAACCATAGCCATTAATTCGAATATTTCTTTGAAAATTCGCTCATTAAGTCATGCTGCATGACTGATTTTTTCTTAGTTACCATGAAAAAAAATTGATGAAATTCGGGTTATAGGTTCCGTTCGGCGTCTAGTTGGTCCTCGAAGCTCGACGTTACTGTGAGTCATCTCTAAGGGGTTCAAAATAGGGGTTGAAATTTTCAAAACGCCTATACCATTTTTTTAAGTAAATATTTTTACGGTTTTAAATAGGTCTTGAACTTGCGAGTTTTTTAAGACCATCCGGAGCATCGTACGTCCAGCCGTTCGTTCACAGTAAGGCCCCGAAGTTTGCACCGACAGGCATTTTCGACTCCAGTTTGAATGAAATTGTATACAATCCAAACCAAATCTCGTAACCAGAGACGCGCCCACAATAGGAATTTGTGAATACGGCCAATCATTGGTAGGGATCACCTGATTATATTGGCGGAGTATGAAGTCGAGTTGGTTGTTCTGTGATATTATTTAATTTGAAAAATGATGGCTCTATTGGAGTTTGTTGGTAGGTAGTGAAACTTGAACAAACGTTGAAGTATTATTGATGGGTAAATTATTACTACGGTAAATCATTACTCAACGGTAAATTATTACACAACGGTAAATTATACCATCTACGTAGAAGGGGCTGGAGTTTGTTGGTAGGTACTTTTGCAACTTTTTTCACTCCTCATCAACAATTTCTTTTCAGAACTTCATTATGTGTGTTTCTTTTAGCGAATTTTCAAAGAAAATGAAGCTATTGCAATGGCTTCGAAATTTAAATAATATAAATTTTTGGAAATTTTCTTCATAGAAATCCGTTTCAGACCATTCTAAAACGATTCCTGAAATTTAACACTTTTTTATATGTATATATATATATATATATATATATATATATTTATTTATATATGTGTCACTCCAGACGATAACTCTCGATAGAATTGAGATAAACAGCTCAAATTTGCACAAAAAATCTATCTTGGCAATCGAAAGGCTAAGTTCGAAGATGGGCGAAATTGGCCTACTCTAAGGAGGGTTTTGGCGCATTTAAAGTGCGCAAAAATTACCCAAAAATCCCCAAAATGTCATTTTCCAACAAGTGACCCCTCATTTTAAAGGTTTTTGCACGCTGAACACGATGGTGGAATCGGATTTTAGATATCTTGATCCGTTCTCAAATTAGAGCATTTAAAGTGCGCAAAAATTACCTAAAAATCCCCAAAATGTTATTTTCTAACAAGTGACCCCTCATTTTAAAGGTTTTTGCACGCTGAACACGATGGTGGAATCGGATTTTAGATATCTTGATCCGTTCTCAAATTAGAGCATTTAAAGTGCGCAAAAATTACACAAAAATCCCCAAAACGTTATTTTCCAACAAGTGACCCCTCATTTTAAAGGTTTTTGCACGCTGAACACGATGGTGGAATCGGATTTTAGATATCTTGATCCGTTCTCAAATTAGAGCATTTAAAGTGCGCAAAAATTACCCAAAAATCCCCAAAATGTTATTTTCTAACAAGTGACCCCTCATTTTAAAGGTTTTTGCACGCTGAACACGATAGTGAAATCGGATTTTAGATATCTAAATCCGTTCTTAAATTAGAGCATTTAAAGTGCGCAAAAATTACCCAAAACTAGGATAATCTTTAAACTCTTACCCCCACCCCCTTAGAGTGGTCAGATTGAAAAATGTGAGAAGTATTAATTGAAGACGAGAGTTCGAAGCAAAAAAGGGGGAGGCAAACGATTAGTACAACTCCTTGAATTTACCCACAGCGATCAAATAAATAAGCACTTAGTACAATTACGTAATAAACAAACGGTAGAATCAGGATGGACAAAACGTACAAATTAAAATAAATACGAAGAGAATATACAGAAGCCATATACGAAGAGAAATAAAAACCGATGCCCAAAGAAAAAAAAAAAAAAAAAAAAAAAAAAAAAAAAAAAAATATACATAGAAAACCAAATTTTAGACCGAAGTTTTCCTTTATTCAAAACCATAGCCATTAATTCGAATATTTCTTTGAAAATTCGCTCATTAAGTCATGCTGCATGACTGATTTTTTTGTTACGTACTGTTTGTCATCAGCAGAATTATTTTAGCAACATTTAACTCGTGATTTAGGTAGGTAACTAGTAACGAGTACGGGGTTAGGTACTAACCTACGGAGTGTCTGCGATCTACATAATATGCATATAATAGAATAGTACATATCATATTATATAGACGGGTTATCTATACATAGAGATGTGATCTGTAACAGAAGGGTATTCTATACAAAATAATAAACCGTTGTGCAGGGATTTGCAGCGTTTTTTTGGTTGTTTTATTATTTTCAATAATGGACCTTTGGAATCGAGCATTCAAAAAAATTTAACCGCCTCCCCTCAAAATTTTATGGTTTTCGTTTCAAGGTACCTATGTAGAATACCAAAATGCAATAAAATTTCTGTCCGTACGCTGTACCTACTTCGCACTTTTCTTAGTTACTACCATGAACCTAAATTAATGAAATTTGGTTTTTAGGCCCTATTTTGGGTGCAGTTGCTCCACGAAGCTCGGCGTTACTGTCAGCCATCTCTAAGGGGTTAAAAGTAGGGGCTGAAATTTTCAGGACGCCGTAGCTCGAAAACTTTCAAGAAGGGTATGGTTGTTTTTTACGTTTTTAAATTGATTTTGAACTAAAGAATATTTTGAGACCACCCGGAGCATTGAAAAGCTTCGTCAACACGATCGTGAATGAAACGGTATAAATCCGGCCCAGATATCACTGCTAGGGAACACCTGATAATCACGGATGGCTGAATGAAGTGAGTTGGTTGTTCTGTGATATTATTTCATTTGAAGAATGATGGCCGTTTTGGATTTTGTTGGTGGGTACTTTTGTAACTTGAACAAACGTTAAGCTTCATGAATTTTTATGAAACTGTAATTCCCGAGCCGGTTCCAGTACTCGATGATTCAGGTTTTTCGTTGGGGGAGCTCGAGAGTTGGTATTGACCACAGAAAACAGTGATCTACGTAGAAGGGGCACTTATGCAGGTAAATAATAAACCATTGTGTAATAATTTACAGCGTTTCCATTTTCGAGTCTACGTACTTGAAACAGAAACCATCCAATTTTGAGGGGGGGCTAAAATTTTTCTTCTCATGTTCGATTCCAACTTGAATTTCTCCACCAAACTGAAAGATGATAGGAATTTCGGGTATATCGTTGGAAACTGATTAAATTTCACAACTTTTGTGAGATTCGGCAGTTCGCAGGATGTTTTCTGGAAACCTTAAACAATTTTCAGAAATTCTACTTTTTGTAGAAATTGTTCTTTTGAACGGCTATTAAGGCTCCTAGTTGGTACTTTTCAAACACTAAAGTAACCTACCTACACAAATGTTACATGAAATTAACCGCTGATTCCGAAAATGAGGTCAAAAAATCAGATAAATGGAGGTTAAATGGATAAAATTAGGTTTCTAAGAAAAAAAGCGTGGTTTTCTCGATAAAACATTAGAACGGCATATCTACGGGGACTGATTGAGATAAAGAGGTGCGGCTGACGGCGTTCTACTACATTTTGGTTTATTATTCTGTGAGTAATACTATGTATTCGCTCAGCAAAAAATTTTTATAACACCCCCTCAAACTTTTTTCTTTTCCGTTTCAAGGTGCGTAGATTCCAAAAATGCAATGTCCGTCCGCCGTACGCCGTATCACGTGTACAGGCTTCATTTTCGGTCTAAAAAATTCGTTCTTTCGCACACATGCTCCATTTGGGCCCTAGTTGTGTCCCGAAACTTTTCAGCCCGATCAGAATATATCCAGGGGTGTTATGATTGAAAATGTGTATAAAAATGGGTACTTTTTGTGTTTTAGTAATATGTTAGTAACATGAGCTTTTGAGGTATCTTTTTTCATGTTTTTGGGGACGAGAAGACCGCATATGAAGTCGATTTTGACCAAAGAGTGGAAAATTGAGGTTCTACCAAAGATTCAGCTGCCAAAATTGATTTTTTTATGAGGCAAAAATCTGGAAAATCGTCTGAAATCACCATCAATTTGTATAATAACACTGGAAGAAGTGTCAACACGTGGATCAAGACGATTAAATGGCACTACCAATGATCAAAGATAATTTGAAAAAAAAAAAACCTACCTAATTTGTGTTTTGGGGGCCAAAATTGGTGGAAACCATCAGAAATAGCTATTTCAATTATTTCACATGAAAGAAACAATAAATGAACAGCCAACATTTCTGTAGACGTATGTCCAATAGAATAATAAACCAATGTGACAAGGACTTTGCAGCGTTTTTGGTCTAGTTCCACACCCCTAGAGTATTGTCATCTACTTGCAAGATATAATAATATAAAACTATAGGTATGGCATAATATAAACATATGACCTGTATAACAAAAAATATAAACATATGAAAAATATAAACATATGACCTGTATAACCAAAATCTAATGAATTTACATGCAAAAACAAACGACCAGTGTGAAAACGTTGTGTTAGGGGTTTTTACTTTTTTGATAAAAATCACTTCTGATGACGAAACAAATATTCAAAACAATAAGCAAAACGTATTCTGGATTTCAAGACAAACGAAAGTCCCAGTCATGCAGTTTGGCTATAAGAGCGAATACCGCTTTTCGTAAAATTGATTTTTTGTGTGTGGTGATTTTACCCGTTTTTACCGATTTTTTACCCAAAAGTCAAATTTGACTTTTTTCTGAGACAATTTTTTCCATCAAAATAGTCCTTTCTGCCGTGAACCACCATCCCACACAACTCCAGGTGAATTAATATTGATTTTAGCCCATAATACAATTTTTTTACCACCGAAAATCCAAATTTGAACCCTACTCTGTACGAAAAACAACTGAAATTGTGTTTTTCTGTCTTTACTCGCCCTTTCATACCACTTTCAGTGGTTTTATATAAATTATCCGCGATTTCAGCCGTTTTTACATATTTTTGACCCCAAAAAACTCAAATTTGACTCATATTTGAAATGATCCGTTTGTTTGACAGTACGAACATTTTGACGAAATTTGGAATTCTTATGCACCAAAGGTCAGATATTGTATGGAGTGTCATATAAACATATATATAGGTATCTATATTGTATATATAGGTACCTACATATAAATTTTGTTAAAATCTAGGGACGAATTCAGGATGTTCTTAAACGGTTTTGCCTGTTAAAAAATTTCAATAATTCATGTTCTGAAAATTTTGGGCTTATTGCAATATCTTCTTTTTTTTAATTCGCTAATTATGTATTCAAACAAATCAAAATCACGTGAGTACTTCTGGGGAGAAACTGGTCAGGAAAAATGGACAAAATACTTCTTAAAATACTCTCCTCACACAACGTCCTCTGATATTATTATAGATAAGGAGAATGGAGATAAGGAGGGCGCTACACACGCGCTCCCGCCATGCTCACTACGAGAACCTTGCAGTTGTGAGCCTTTCCAACAGAGACCATGGCGTGGTTGATTAGATAACAGATGTGGCCATATTAGGAGACTATACCATAATAGGGCGCTTTCCCCTACCTATTACTACCTATTAGTGTAAAAAATATCTTCTAAGCTATACAATGCCTTGTATATTCGCTCAAGCTCAGTCCTCTCCTTTGTATCCCTTTCCATTCTCAATTCCGTCGTTTTTAGTATTTAACACCTTACAGACTTAGTACTTAATACGTTACAGACATCAATGAGATGAAGAGGTGAGCGTAGGTATAGAACAATGATCTTGACACTCTTGGGTTATGTACGTACAGAAGGTAACCGTTGACCAGAATTTATTACGTTTGGTTATCAGGGCCTTGTTCGTTTTAAATAATAATTTCTTTTTATGGCATTTCGTGGTATTTTAGCGAATTTTCAAAGAAAATGAAGCTATTGCAATGGCTTCGAAATTTAAATAATATAAATTTTTGGAAATTTTCTTCATAGAAATCCGTTTCAGACCATTCTAAAACGATTCCTGAAATTTAACACTTTTTTATATGTATATATATATATATATGTGTCACTCCAGACGATAACTCTCGATAGAATTGAGATAAACAGCTCAAATTTGCACAAAAAATCTATCTTGGCAATCGAAAGGCTAAGTTCGAAGATGGGCGAAATTGGCTTACTCTAAGGAGGGTTTTGGCGCATTTAAAGTGCGCAAAAATTACCCAAAAATCCCCAAAATGTTATTTTCCAACAAGTGACCCCTCATTTTAAAGGTTTTTGCACGCTGAACACAATGGTGGAATCGGATTTTAGATATCTTGATCCGTTCTCAAATTAGAGCATTTAAAGTGCGCAAAAATTACCCAAAAATCCCCAAAATGTTATTTTCTAACAAGTGACCCCTCATTTTAAAGGTTTTTGTACGCTGAACACGATGGTGAAATCAGAATTGCGATATCTCATTCCGTTCTCAAACTGGAGCACTTTAAAGATTAAGGAACGTGGTTATTTCTTCGAAAATTCGCTCTTATAGCCATGCTGCATGACTGTTTTTTTAAAACCTAGGTACGTCTACATATAATAATAAACGGTTGCGCGAGAATTTATAGCGGGTTGTTGATACCTCCGCCTTCTTTTTTCTGAGTTATTATTTTGGTTTATTATTTTCAATAATGAACCATTGGAATCGAGCATGAAAAAAAAAATTCTTACCCCCCCTCAAAATTTGATGGTTTACGTTTCAAGGTATGTAGAATCCAAAACTGCAATAAAAATATTTCTGTCTGTCCGCCGTACGCCGTACGCCGTACGCCGTACGCCGTACGGGCCACTTTTCTTAGTTACCATGAAAAAAAATTGATGAAATTCGGGTTATAGGTTCCGTTCGGCGTCTAGTTGGTCCTCGAAGCTCGACGTTACTGTGAGTCATCTCTAAGGGGTTCAAAATAGGGGTTGAAATTTCCAGAACGCCTATACCTTTGTTTTACGTAAATATTTTTACGGTTTTAAATAGTTCTTGAACTTGCGAGTTTTTTAAGACCATCCGGAGCATCGTACGTCCAGCCGTTCGTTCACAGTAAGGCCCCGAAGTTTGCACCGACAGGCATTTTCGACTCCAGTGTGAATGAAATTGTATACAATTCAAACCAAATCTCGTAACCAGAGACGCGCCCACAATAGGAATTTGTGAATACGGCCAATCATTGGTAGGGATCACCTGATTATATTGGCGGAGTATGAAGTCGAGTTGGTTGTTCTGTGATATTATTTAATTTGAAAAATGATGGCTCTATTGGAGTTTGTTGGTAGGTAGTGAAACTTGAACAAACGTTGAAGTATTATTGATGGGTAAATTATTACTACGGTAAATCACTACTCAACGGTAAATTATTACACAACGGTTCATTATACCATCTACGTAGAAGGGGCTGGAGTTTGTTGGTAGGTACTTTTGCAACTTTTGTCACTCCTCATCAACAATTTCTTTTCAGAACTTCATTATGTGTGTTTCTTTTTGTTAGGTACTGTTTGTCATCGGCAGAATTATTTTAGCAACATTCAACTCGTGATTTAGGTAGGTACCTAGTAACGAGTACGGGGTTAGGTACTAACCTACGGAGGGTCTGCGATGTACATAATATGCATAGAATAGTACATATTATATTATATAGACGGGTTATCTATACATAGAGCTGTGATCTGTAACAGAAGGGTATTCTATACAAAATAATAAACCGTTGTGCAGGGATTTGCAGCGTTTTTGCTTCAGAGTTAACGGAAATTTGTGTCCTCCAAAATCAAAATTTCCCCTCGTAATTTGCATTCCAGGACTTTCGGAAAGAGTATGGTTCCGTGTCTGTAAGTACAGTGAGGTTTTTGGGATCCGTCCTTCAGCCCATCCATGAAATTCCGAATCTAATTTACCTTTTGAAATTGCAAGAATACTCAACGAGAAGACTATGGAGGGAGCCGGAGGAACGTTCGTGTAATGTCAGACCCGTACTTGACCATATATCAAGTAGAGATATTCAAGCTTTCGGGAAGCGGATAGCCCCGCAATGGTCGATATTCTCTTAATTATTATTAACGGCCTTGGACGGGAGCTGTTTTACTCTACAAACACAAATCTCTGAGCCCAGAAGGTGGGCCATCCCATCCATTCACCTGAAGCTGAAAATCTTCGAGGCGCTCGCTCTTTCTCTTGGAACCTCTGAATTACTCGCCGTATCTACTTGAAGCGATAATTACAGAAAAAAAAAACTCTCTCACTTCACGTTCACCTGCGGGCAAAAAGCGGCCCGCCAAACAGCGTTGAAAGAAATTTCACGGTTTGGGGGGAAATGAACAGGTTTAAATATACACTTACACATATCCAACAGAGGGGGAAGGAATTAATAGCTATATGCACATCCAAGAGCGAGGTGCGAAACATGCTAATTTGGTGTGCAAAATTAATATTCAAAATGGAGTCGGGGGGGGGGGGGGGGGGGACAAAATACACAAACGGCACCGCCTTGGAGATAACGAATGTGTGTGCAAAATTTGAGATCGATCCGGGCTGCCTGTGAGGCAGTAGCCTTGTCAAAGAACAACGAGAACGACAAGAAGAAAATTTCGAAAAATATCGATATTCATACTTTCTCCGGAACCTCCTGGTCCCGAGGGTGGAAATTTGTTGGGGTCCTCGGTACGAAAAATCAACATCAGGGGACCTAGTTCGGGGGAAATGCTACTTGCGTTGTCGTGTAAACTGTGTACTGGTCGCTGTAGGTAGGTATGAATGTTTTCGGTTTTCTTGGCGGGTCCCTGGATCCTTTCTCTTACTTTCACTTGCCTTTCACTCCGTTTTCACTCGTTTCCTCACCCATTACCCAGCCTCCTTATACCAACTGAGCTCCGCATGTAGTAAGATGTGAGATGTCGTATTGATTGCAATGTAGGAACGCGTGAGTGCAAGTCACAGGAGGACTGCACCATCAAAGGGACCACCTGTACAGAAGACAGGCGCGACACGAGGCGCCGGTGTATCTGCGATGACGGTAACCCGCCCAAAAACGGACGCTGCCCCAACAGGAAAAGAGGTAGGGGTACCAACATTACCAATATCATTTCTCCCTGCTTTATTCTTAGTTTTTGATTTACCATTATTTTTTGGCAATCGTTTTAAAATAAAACCAATGTAGGTATCTATCGATATCGTCAACTAGCGTAGGTTATTTAGATAGTAGGTGCATCTTTTTTCACAACACTCAAGACGGATTCACCCGACGCGGCGACACTGCCTTCTTCTGGAAGAGCTCAGCACACAAAAAAGGTGGTTTCATAAAAGGGCCATTCTCACCGAAAGCGGCAGAAGATGGATTGCCATTTGTGGCAATCCATCAATGATTTTGAAGCTGAAAATCGTTTTATATCATTCCAATAAACATTGCCTGAATTGGTCTAAATGCTTTCTACGATAACATATTCCCTTCATGTATAAAATAAGTTAAATAAGGCGATGTGTCATGGACCTGTCCTGTCCAGGCGCAACCTTCCCAACTTTGACTTTGTTTTGAAGGTCTTTCCCACGATACATCAAGAATTTTTTTCTTGAGTCGATCAGAGTACTTCCTCAAACTGATGAACGATGGTTGATATAATTTTAGAGCCAAAGGGTTATATTATTTGGGGAAAAACAGGAGTGTCCAGAGCTGAGCCATCATCGCCCTGTCCGGTATGGGTTTTCGAATTTTCGCGGTCATAGCAAGTTTCCCGCGATTTCTTTTTCCCGCCAATGTTTTCCCGCCCTTTTCTACTACCAAAATCACCGACTACCAATATGATTCAGTTGGCCCGCCGACGCGACCGCGTACAGATATCAGCCGTTACGTTGTTCGTCGTGCAACCACCGTAAAAGATCTGTCCACTGTTTCAAAGAGCGTATTCGAAAAAATAATTTTTATGTTTATTATACCTTGTAGACTGAACGGACCAGTTTCAATATTTATATGCATAACTTTGGAAAAAGCCAATATTTTAGAAAAACCCATGTTTCGTCATGGCCCTGTCCATCACGGCCCCTGTCCTCTCCAGTAAAGTCAAGGACAGGGCATTGACGTTCTTCTACATTTCCCAGGTTTTGTGGCGTTATGGTTGCCAAATGCAGTGAGGACTCGATCTACATTTGTTCGTCTGTTTGTTGTTTGTTTCTCTGTTGGTTTGTGACATGCTACAGGCCGCAATTTTGGGTCAATCCTCAATCGACCTGACATTTTGGGGGTAGACTCCTTGGGTACCTGGGGGAGAGCTGTAGGTATACATTTTGACATTGGAATATAGGGTCTCTTGCAGGGTTGCCAACCGTACCGTATTTTACGGGACAGTCCCTTATTTTGTCCATTTGTTCCATGTCCCGGCAAAACCCTTCCCGGGACGCTATTTGTCCCGTATTTCAGGGTATCGTGATTTATTATTTTCAAGTGATTTAATTTTAGAAGTGTGATGCGTTTAATATTTTGTTTGAAGAAAAACTTATTTTGGATTAGAAATACTAAAAACAGAACGTGATCTATTATTTTATATTAAAAAAGAAGTGCAGAATACACATTATTATGATGCCTTTTATATATTGTTTTGAAAAATTATTTGGAATTGACTGAGAACAGAAAGTTACCTCTTATTTTATAATTTGTTCCTGTCTAGGTATTTTGTTCATGCCATTTTCTCGGTAATTTACTTGTAGGTAGGTCCTTTCCTTACCTAAAATGTTTCCTTTCCTTTAAAAATATACTTAGGTACCTACCTGAAAAATAAAACGTTGAAACAAAGGTATTCCGTCTATTTTTTGTTTGTCTCGCCTATTTGACCTGAAGTGAGTAGTGTGCTGTTCAACATTATTATAATATAAAGGTTGAGGTGTTCATTACTCACCTAGCAACCAGTACCAGGTGTGTGTATATGTAAAGTGTCCCGTATTCTTCTGCCAGCGAGTTGGCAACCCTGGTCTCTTGACAATAAATTTGAAGATTGGCATGCTACTCTTTGAATAGTCTGTGAAGTCTTTGAAAACTTCACATTGCACGTTCTTCGTCGGTTTCTATGGGGTTTGGCTTGCTTAATCTAATGCCGTTGCCCTTTCTTTCAACCGTAATTAATTATTTCGCTAAAATGCACTGGGAAAACGTCTTGAAGTTTTTTCTGCTTGCAGAATAGTTATATAACTGAAACGGAATTGTGTTTTAACATGGAACATGTTTTTACGGGAGTAAACCAGGCTCGAAAACATCCGCGTCCAGTCCAGGGGAACTCTCCCCTCCCCGTCGCCCGCACAGTTCTCCCTCTACCCCACTCCTGCCACCCAACTCTGAGGAGAGCATGGCGAGACCACTAGACGGTGGGTGTACAAGAATTTTAGTTCCCATTCCGCCGCTCGGAGCGCTGAATCAACGTTTCCATTTTTCTTTCCTTCACATTTCACTGTTATCAGTGGATTTCCACAACTTCAGCGAAGAAGGCTTGAATGAATGAATAATTTTATTAACACATAGGACAACACGTCCCACCTAGCGTGTTGAAAAAATAAACAAAAAATTAAACCCTAATAGAAATACTAAGTTGATTCAGCGCTCCGAGCGGCGGAATGGGAACTAAAATTCTTGTACACCCACCGTCTAGTGGCGAGACCTCACTCCGCCGACAACTGCCGAGGGGGTACATACCCTAAAAACGCCAAAAGCAGCTGAGGACGTGTATTACATGACATTGCGTTAGGTCGCTGGTCCGAGGCTTGGAAATCCTACGACGTTTTTCTGCTTCCTCACTATCGAAGGCAGTGAAGCCTTGGATTCGTGATTGAGTACAAAAAAGTTCATTTCCTCCAAAATGAAAATTTCCAAATACCATTTTCCGTTTCAGACATCGAGGAACATATTTGGTTCCGTGTCTATCTGTCTGTGGTCAATTCCTTGCAACACCCATAACTACCCGAAATAATGGTCGAAGTGGGCTGAAATTTCGAGGGTAGGTGCGGGTTGAGTCACAGATGGTCCCATACCAAAATCATTGATAAAGTACCGTAACTTTCGTCTGCGCATGCGCAAACGTGAAATAATTGGAACACCCATAACAACCCTAAATATCGTTGAAATCAATTCAAACTTGGAGTGTCGGTCAGGAATAATACTTTGGTAGTTCCAAATCAGTTTCATTGGAATGGTAATGTAACTTTGATCTACGTATGCCTTGTAACGTTTCTAACTACGCGATAAATACTCGTAGAGAGCTGCAATTCTGAGGGTATACATGGGTTGGATCGCAGATGGTCCCGTTTCAAAATCATGAATTCAGTCTGCGCATGCGCAAACGTGAAATACTTGGAGTGCCCATAACTACCTTAATTATCGTTGAAATGAGTTCTCATTTGGATGGTCGATCAGTATAATACATCGATGGTTCCGTATGAACTTCATTGGAATCTTACTGTAATTTCCCTCTCCGCATGCGCAAACGTGAAATGTTGACCGTTTCCTTATAACGCTTCTAACTGCGCGAAAAATAGTGGTAGAGAGATGACATTTTGAGGGTACACGCGGGTTGGATCGCAGATGGTCCCGTATCATAACGAACCTACCCAACTATATAATATAGTCTACACGTTCATGAGATTCAAGTGAGGAAGCTATAGTGCCTACTCGAATTGGCAGACGTTTTTCTACATATCTCCATATCCTCTGTTATCATGTACCTATTCGAAAAACATGTTCCATGTTTCCTTGCTTTGATCCTTGATCTAAACTGTTATAATCCGGGGGTCTGGGGGTGTCCCCCAGATTTCATTCGACAATAAACGTACCGTCATGAACACAAACCACTGGCGGCTAGACGCCCCTACGGCAACGCATTTTTTTCTAGACAGATGGCTCCAAAGAAAAAGAAAATTAGTGCGAAAAATTCAGAAAAGGAATGCGGAAAAACTTAGATAGAGTAATTAATGAGACTTATTTTTTCTAAGTCAGTTCTAGTCGAATTCTAGCTAAATATTCATCCAAATTGAAAGATCGTGTTCACTAACGAATGAATATTTCTTTGAGTTCCTACGGTATGTTTGTATGCGTTTGAATGCTTTCTTAACTTTTGTGAACATCTAGGATAATAAAATTGGAGAAAAGTTTGTTACCCAGTGACTTAGGTGTCAAAAATTCAATCTCCGTTTAACGTAATATACCATTATTCCTACAAAGAAGACGTACGCTACTACTATTTGTGATAACTCTAAGTTAAATATTGATTTCTACCTAATTCAATACTGAAGAATAGCTTGTGTTAACAGTTACCAAAAATTCTATTGTCATAATGTAATTTGCGTAGGTATCCTATTCAAGAGGAAAAAGGACATATTTACCTTAAATTTGTCATAACTTTTTTACATTTATATTTTGATAAATTTCGATTTAAAATCGTTCAGAGAAAACCAGCAATATAGGTATTTTCTTCTTACCAAATCCACTACAGATCAATTTAGACAGGGCCAAGATGCGTAGACAGGGCTACGATGCGAGTGGTATGAAACATCCTGTAGCGTCATCGCCCTTGTACTATTTTATTTATTTATTTTCACGATAATTAAAGCCTGTATTGTACGGATCGGCATAGAATTTGAATTTGTGGGTATAATAGAGCATCCGTGATTTTTTTCACTTCGATCGGAGCACTTTTACTTTTTTCAACTCGAAATCAAAACTGCCCCTTTCTGTGAGAATGACCCAAAAAGTTTCATATCCCCCGCTGAGTTTTTGTGAGCATTTCTTATGGGTAACATTTTTTGCGTATGTTCACATGCGCAAAATATGTGCGACACACTAACTTTGTTTTGAGAAAATTTTCGAAGTGAAAATAAGCTATTGCAATTTTTCCAAATGTTGGTACCTACATGAATTTTTGAAGAAGTCCAGTTTCAGAGCATTCTGAATCTATTTCAACGATAATAACTGAGATATAATATTTGTCTAGACGTATTTTTTATTTACCTGCTATATTATTTCTTCGAAAATTTGCTAAATACAATCAGATGGAGGTTTTGAAGTAATGCCAGAAATAAAGGCGCCAGAATCTTCGGATTGGATCGTACGGACTTGGATTTCTACGTAAGTAGAGATGACGGCGATATGGCATTTTACAGCAAAATGAATAGATCTAAACAATTATTACGAATTGTGCAATTTAAAATATGATCAATTCAGTAAGGAACCTCTAACGAATTGTTTGGAACTTAGCAGTCAGTTGACTTCTGCGCCAGGCGCGGATCCAAGGGGGGGGGGGGGGGGGGTCACAGGGGTCATGACCC
The DNA here is from genome assembly GCA_954871275.1 of Leptopterna dolabrata. Classification (NCBI taxonomy): domain Eukaryota; kingdom Metazoa; phylum Arthropoda; class Insecta; order Hemiptera; family Miridae; genus Leptopterna; species Leptopterna dolabrata. The sequence continues at coordinate 44,954 of CATPAC010000307.1, read as the reverse complement.
CCCCCCCCCCCCCCAGAATCAGCCTGCATTTCAAAAAGCAGAGCTGAACGAATTGTTCACAAACCCGAAAACAAAAAAACCAAACGAAAACGAACCCAGTTTTTGTGAAATCCAGAAACAAACCAAACGACCAAAGTCAACTTACCATATTGTTAACTTAAAACATTGGAAACAAAATAACAATAATTACGATTAAACTTTTTATAGAATACTGATTTTTTTCTGTATTTGGTTTGTAGCAACATTTGTGATTTGTTTACATTTGTATAAGTTCCAACTGGGACGATCATTTATAACACAAAATCTAATTTTCTATTTTGTTTCGCAAATCTGTTGATTATCGCATCGATGTCCAATTCGATGTCGCGATGAATGTGTAACAATGCAAGCCCAGTGAGTCTGTCTTCTTTTATAGTAACCCCTCAAATAAAAGTGATAAATATTTACGAGAAATTCTATAAACAAACCATTATTGCAATTTGAATTTTAAATTAAAAACTGATTTGGCCACATGGTCTTCTCAATTTTGCTTCATATACAACTGTGTAAATATTTACCATAAAACATCCGTCAAATTAAAATTCCAATGTCCTCGCCTCTAATTACTGTAATTTCTAATTACACAAACGGTAGACAGTGTTGAAAAAACTGAAAACAAAAAAGAACTATAAAAAATCTAAAAAGATTCGATCAAAAATGTCAAAATTAGTCGAACATAATCGTACACTTGGTCCTACCAATGTTACTTTATATACAATTATGCCAATAAATTTACCTTGGTGTATCCGTCAAATTACACCTTGTTTATTTCTTCTTATTTTTGTTAATTATTATCTTGTTTTTGTTTCGTTCTCGTTTTCTTTCCTGCCAAATTCAGTAAAAACGATACTGAATCCACTGAGATCAACAATAGTTTGTTGTGGTTTCAATGTTTTGATTTGCAAACTCTGAAGTTAGCTACGCTGCCATAAAATGCGGACACTTTTTTGGAAGAAAATTGAAAATAAATAAATTTATCAGTTAAATAATTAATAGATATTGAAAAATATTTTTTACATAAACAATGAATTTTATAAATAAATACAATTAATTTTGTAAGTAGACAAATTGAACGAGTTTAGGCATAAGGTTGAAAATTCTGTTTGTATTGTTCGTTTGGTTATTTTGTTATTTTTTATATTGTTCTACCCTGTGACCCCCTCCGGAAAAAAATTCTGGATCCGCCCCTGGAACTTCTGCCACCACGTTGCAAAAATGATGATGTGGTCTCGTGCAGTTAGAAGTCGATCGATTAATTCCACATCTGCTTTTCTCTAGAAGCAATTAGTTCCGACTACCTACATCTCTCAGTGATAGACCCTACAAATTCTCTTCAGTTTAAGATTGCTTGCAAATTGGATGATTTAAAAGTGACAATTTTCATTCACACTTATAACTTGGGGTACTACCTGTGTAATCGTCGCATTCATCACTCATTTATGATCACATACCTACTACAATACAACATAGGTAGATATAAGGTAGGTATGTTCACAGTCCTTGCCAGCCTCATAATCAAACCACAACATGGTACTTAAGGGTAATATTTAGACACGGGTCCAAAGATAATTCATATACCTTGCACCGAAATCCTGAGCCTACATTTTATAGCTCTATACATTACTCCAAGTATAGATTATTCTATACTCCAGAACAGCAATTTTCATTTTTCGTATTCACTCTTGAGTCTGTATGTACCTATTATGAAGAAATCACAATGGCGCTTGGGTGGGATATTGTCTACCTTCAAACTTGACATTAATAATGTTTTTAGGTACTTATAAAAAATTGCCTGTTTCGAAATCATCAAGGATTCGCAACGTTCCCCTGCCTCAAATGATGGACTACTGGACTAGTCCTGAAAATTATTGACAACATTTCTACCGAACATTCATTCCAAGTCAGCCTGAAAGCATATTGTGCGATTTATCAGCTGATCACTGATATTTATTAACTACGATGTTTCAAATTCAATATTGATCATTCAAATTCAGATTGATAATAAATTATTTACATGAGCGATTTTCGAAGTAAATTTGAGGTTTCTATACTTTTAATGAATGATGGCTGCACCAACAACAAAATTATAATTATTATTTTTTATAAAAAAGAAAATTTAAATAAGTAGGTGCACTTGCCAATTAATAATGAATTATTAACATTCAAACCTATTTTATCGGTTTGAATGACTTGATCATCATTATGATATTCTGTAGTTTTTTACCTCCCTTTTATGCCTAATGTTATTTGCAATCTTTTGATATGACGACCTACCTACCTATTTTTTTGACACTTATTCCTTAGAACGTTTTATTTTTTAGATTACTTACCGTTATTTTCTCTCGTCTTCTAACTATAAACCAATCACTGCTGTAAGCCGTATTTTTTCTATAATTTTCTTCTTTTTAATGATCATACATCATTGAAATTCTCATAAATTTTCAATTTTCATCGGTTCATGTTTGTGACTGCATGCGGTGCCATAATGTACATACACGAAATGAGCATCTGCAGTCTACTTGAAAGTGAACTTTCCTGCAGGTTTATTACCTATAATAAATTAAAAAAGTTGCTGTTCAACTATTTGTTGTCTATTGAAACGAAAGTATTAAAATTGAATTACTCAGCTCGTATAGCCATCCAGAATATTACCTAAACAATATTGCCTTGTTACCTTCCCTAACCTAGTCTGGACTTCATATCCCTAGATACCTATTACAATGTTCTTCCCTCTCGTTGGTACCTAACTACTTCAAATAATACTTACCTAATATTTTACCTAATCTACTAGGTGCCTATTCATTACACAATCATTATATTATTCTCGTTCAATATGAGCATCTTCATTGAACAGAAAGAATTTCGCGGAATAGAAAGGTACATTATAATAAATAAAAACCAATTATATGTTACAAAACTACAAAAAGATCAGAAAACACCTATATACCTAATGCGCCAGACCGCCCATATACCTTCCCATCTTTACCTCACCATATTTGCTTCAATCATTTATATATATATGTAGTGATGTAGGAAGCAACAGACGAGGCCGGAAGATTGATTGAGAATGGTTGTATATTTAGTGGCCCCTGGCTCTTTTATATTCCCCTGACATGATCAGAGGGTGGTCGGGGGGGGTCCCCACTCTGAGGTACTTCATGTTGGCACAATACATGAGTTGTGGAGGAGCAGCTGATCACAACAATATATTATATATATGTTTTCATATTTTTGTAAACAATTTATTTCTAGTTACTTATTGTTGTTTTTATTATAAGACGAGCTGTCATTTTTTGTTTCTTTCTCGTAATCTTCATAACATTATAGGTGTATAGATGTTGCTTATTTATTTATGTGTTCACGTTTAATGGTCAGAATTTCATATTTCGACATGAAAATCGGATACCTCTTATCCCTAACAAATTTCTCCGAAGTGCATTTTATGACACCTAAGTCCTCCCAGTAGTAGTCTGAGTAGGAGTTGTTTGTGTTGTAAATGTCAGGTAACCTATATATTTGATGGTTGAGGGTAATCTGAACCAGTACCTGTTTGACTGATTAGGACAAGTATTTACAGAGTCCGAACCCGTATGAATGAAAAAAAGACGATCCCTTACCAAGTGCCTCATATCCATCCCAGAGAGCTGAATCGCAGGACAGCCATAAGATAATTATTGTATAGGTACCTACCCGTTTGATAGAAAAAAGTGTTGATTGAAAAAAACCTTTACAGGTTCTCCAAAGGTTAAGAACGTGGCTCCAAAGCGAGAACTATTTAAATTCTTGCCATATAAAAAAAAAAGAATCATTCGAAATTTATTTCTGTTCTCCATCAACGAAATTAAAAATCGATTCGATGGTAAGAATCTGCAGGCAGGATCACGATGTATAATACACTACATAAATGCTTTGCTCTCTCTCCAATTTTATTCTTCTTCTTTCTTCTACACTTTTCATCTAGTTCTTATTTAATTCGCTATTTACTGACCTACCCATATTTTTCCCTTTACATTTTTTTGTTTTCATTTTCCTTCCATTCTGGCCAGTTCAAGGTGATTGTGTTAACCAAGATCTGAATTCACAGACTTTTGTATTTTTTCTAAATCGCTCAACTGCAATAAATACAGGGTGTCCCAGAAATCCCCCTCCCCCCCCCCCCCCCCCCGTCTTATTTTCCCCAAAACGAGAAAATCTGACAAGAAAATGGTTTTTTGTTTTTGTCAAAAATTAGGGGAGTTCTGACTTCAAAGTTGGCTAAAATCGACGAAAATGCACTGAAATACACGTTTTACACCCAACTCGTACCCATATTATATTTCTCCCGAAACCCACGAAAAGGGGACATAAGCATAAGGGGAACCCTCAGGCGGTCGAGGGGGTGAGGGCCTTTACCCATGACGTCATTTCGCTTTCTTTCCACTGGTTTATCGCCCCCTTTCGATCACCGGATACTCCTCATATAGCACCTTTTCGGAAAGCACTCGCCGAGATATTTTACTAGAGAAAATAAAATAAAACAGGTGAAATTGCCCTTCTACCCTGATGAATTAAGGTACGCTCTCATCTACCTTCGCGACTCGTACCAGCACTAAACCCACAATGACAACATTCTTCTTGCTCAGTGGCACCAGTTACTCATTCCGCAGAACCTAAACCCCAAGATAGTAATAAAACTTTACAATTTATACCAAACCACATCATGATCCGGAATAAAAAATTCGTCCACCAATCACATCCTATCCATTGAAGTACTGAAGTAAAATAATTTGGAGAATATTACAAATGAACTTCAAATAGCAATTATGCGGATCTGCGAAAGAGAGCCACCCTCAGTAATTAAGAAAAGGGGGATCAAATCCTCTACAGAGTGGGACCAAGAAACTGGCAACCTGGTACTATTGTAAGGGGAGGACCACACCCAGATCATACCTAGGTTAATTTGAATTGAAGTGTTTGTTTTTGATACATCAGGATGGCAAAGAGAGGAGCCACCTGAGAGTACTGGACCACCTCTGTGAGCACCGAGGCTAAAGGTCTTTCATATTCAACCTAGGAACGCGGAAATGTTAGATGGACTTATTATGGTCAGGATTGACTGGCCCCACATAATATGATGTTTTCGCGTGGTAATGACTGTTTTATTGCCAGATTTGGATTGCAACTCCCTAACATTTAACTATTCAGTTAGGTACTTGATAGTTAATTCAATAATTTTATTTTTCATCACCTTGGACTGTCATCGTTTTCGGCTCACCGTTTCATTTATAAATTTCTCAGCTATTTCTATAACCTACCTAATGATCTGAATATTTTCCGATCTTGTTTCCCCTCGCTCTCTCCTTCTCCCCTTTAAACTTCCAGTTCCCTCGCTAAATGAATGAAAATTCTAATATAATTTTCATTTTCTGTACCGCCAGTGAGGCGAGGGTACTTACCTACTGGAAATAGGCGCCCCTACACAGGTTGGTTCAATTTCACTCGAAACTTTCCATTTTTTGTTGGCGTTGAGTTTGACTTTTTTTCGTTCATAGGTATGTTTTTTTAATTGTTTTTATTCTACCAATTTTCTAATCGTTCGTATCTTATTTTTACAATCATCATCAGAACGTATTGTTTTTCATTCCTCAAGTTTGACAAAGAAAAAAAAAATGATGTAAGATATACTTCATGATCACTTTTGAAACACGATTTTTCGATTAAAATATGGCTTGCCAGCATGTTTGTTGTTAAAATGTAGATGCACTTCTAAAAACCACTTCGGTAGTTGGATGTGATGTTTTTTATGCTATCTTAGTTTATTTAGAACTGCTACGATCGTTTTTCAGTTGCCACACACATTGATTTCAGTTTGCAATAATAAGTAACCTGAAATGTGTAAAAATCACTTGATATACAGAACTAGTTGGTTGTGATACACCTAAGGCGCCCGTTGAAAATCTACCTTCTCCGCGCCCCGCCCCTCCTTACGGCCCCTCCCTACCCTTCCACGCCGCCACCCCTCCCCACCCTTCCCCACCACATACCCCCTCTCCACCCCCCTCTCTCGATCCCCGGGAGCGGAAGATATTAGAAAATTCTGGATTTTCATGAGGACTTTCCATTACCTCAATTTGATGCTTTACCTGCTTGAAGCCGTGGCTCCTACTGTAATAAAATACAATCTTGCGAAGCAGTCACTTTGCAGCACTCGCCCATTTCTCAGTTCTTGTCTACACCGACTGAGCAAAGTTCCGAGGAGGATGGGTTGAAGGTGGGGGAACCAACTGAGCCGAAAAAATAGAGGCCATGTCTTTTCACTGTTTCGCTTAAGAGTACCTAAATGCCACGGATTTTAGTAAGAAATATTTTCAATAGATGGCTGCACCGTCGGGGGCAATCCAATATTCGGTTTATCTCTTGAACGGGTCAACCGATTTTCAATCTGTAAAATGTTCTGTAATCGTTATAAACAACCTCAAGTGGCGACATTCAAATTTGAATTTTAAACTTTTTTTTCATGGAGTTCCCGAAATTTTTTTACTCAATTTCAATTTTTTTGGAAAAAGCAACTAGTAGGCCTATTGTTAGCCCTCTAATCCTCTGGGGGGGGGCTCCACTCCTCCCTCACTACTCCACTGGTTATAATATCAGCCTAGCGCGCGGTTGAAAGCACTGGCTCGGCTTACTACTCGGTAGGTGTAAACCGTCCTACATAAAAGATCTTTAAAAGAAATGGAATAGTTGTAAAAAGTGTGTACAATTATACAATACTTCATTCTTCAGAAAAATATTGTAGAATAGCCCGTTCGCCCTGTGCTCAAATTGCGTCATCCATCTCTCATTACACAGAATTCTGGCTGTTTATCAGGCAATTATAATATGTATTATTTCTTATATCTACTGATTGGCTTCGAGTTGAGAATTCCCTCTCAACCATTATTGGCTTCTTGACGAAAGTAACGCTCAAAACCTTAGGACCTCACTTTCTTGTTGGACGCTATTTGGTTTTTGCAGAGTTGCCACCTCTTTTCATACCAGTGGCTACTCCGACTGTCTCGTTCTTTCCGCAGGCAGACTCCACTTCTGCCCCGCTGCAACGGCGGCTCTTCTCGCCATCGTCGTTCCTATTAGGTAATGCTGTCCATCATTACTACTACAGAATCTAGTTTGAAGTGTGGGCGCAAAAAGTTGATTTTCAAAAGTTGAGCTCAAGTGAAAGCATGAGGTCCATTTATTAGGTACCTACCTACCTACTTACACAGGTGCTTTATATTTTTGAGCCCGGATGTTGGTTTTGATCTCTTTGCGATAAGCGAAACCTTTTTAGTACCTATACATATTCATCAACATCCTTCTTCGAGTAAGTGGGTCAGCCAGATTAACCCCATTAACCTTTAACCAGATCAACCTTTTCCCCCTGTACAATGAGTCCAACATTTTTAGTATCCAGCTATGTAGGTATCGTAACTTTTAGATGTTGTTCTTCAAGCGCAGAGCCATAGTGAATGAGTGATGAGGAAATGAGTAGTGAGGTTTTTTTTTTTTTTTTTTTTTTTTTAGTGAGTCCTGTTGAAGCCCTCTGCGGAGTCTGTGTGATGCGTTTTATACAACGTACTAGACACTTACCCCTCCCCAAAAAAAATACACTGGTAAGCTTCTACGTCTACTAGTGGTCCATGTGTTCGGATTGAGCTGATGAAGGGTTTTTATGAAAGGACTAGCATGACCGCTCGCTTCGCTCGCTATCCGAGATTCGCTGTACGCAGTATCGTACTTAATTCCGACGTTGCACAACTTGGGAGCCTACTGGATATTGGTGCCAAATTTGGTCGATATCCGTCGAGCCATTCAGGAGTTGACCATGTTCGACCATATTTCCGCTATGGTGAAGGGGACCGAAAAATTCCGACGTTGCCCAACTTGGGAGCCTACTGGATATTCGTGCCAAATTTGGTCGATATCCGTCGAGCCATTCAGGAGTTGACCATGGTCGACCATATTTCCGCTATGATCAGGGAATTAAAAATGCGCCTACGTTCAACTTAGGAGGCTACCGGATATTGGTGCCAAATTTGGTCGATATCCGTTGAGCAATTCGGGATTCGACCATGGAGGGGCCCATGGATGCGCTATGGTCGACCGCAGGGGGTAGTCCGAAGGGTCGATCGTAGATAGAATTTCACGTAGATTACGAATAAGCGATAAAAAATAGGGGTTACCATTTCAATTAACGAAGTTGACCATGGTCGACCATAGTTCCGCTATGGTGAGGGAATTAAAAATGCGACGTTGCACAACTTGGGAGCCTACTGGATATTCGTGCCAAATTTGGTCGATATCCGTCCAGCCATTCAGGAGTTGACCATGGTCGACCATAGTTCCGCTATGGTGAAGGGGACCGAAAAATTCCGACGTTGCCCAACTTGGGAGCCTACTGGATATTCGTGCCGAATTTGGTCGATATCCGTTGAGCAATTCGGGATTCGACCATGGAGGGGCCCATGGATGCGCTATGGTCGACCGCGGGGGTAGTCCGAAGGGTCGATCGTAGATAGAATTTCACGTAGATTACGAATACGCGATAAAAAATAGGGGTTACCATTTCAATTAACGAAGTTGACCATGGTCGACCATAGTTCCGCTATGGTCAGGGAATTAAAAATGCGACGTTGCACAACTTGGGAGCCTACTGGATATTCGTGCCAAATTTGGTCGATATCCGTCAAGCCATTCAGGAGTTGACCATGGTCGACCATAGTTCCGCTATGGTCAGGGAATTAAAAATGCGACGTTGCACAACTTGGGAGCCTACTGGATATTCGTGCCGAATTTGGTCGATATCCGTCAAGCCATTCAGGAGTTGACCATGGTCGACCATAGTTCCGCTATTTTCAGGGAATTAAAAATGCGACGTTGCACAACTTGGGAGCCTACTGGATATTCGTGCCAAATTTGGTCGATATCCGTCAAGCCATTCAGGAGTTGACCATGGTTGACCATAGTTCCGCTATGGTCAGGGAATTAAAAATGCGACGTTGCACAACTTGGGAGCCTACTGGATATTCGTGCCAAATTTGGTCGATATCCGTCAAGCCATTCAGGAGTTGACCATGGTTGACCATAGTTCCGCTATGGTCAGGGAATTAAAAATGCGACGTTGCACAACTTGGGAGCCTACTGGATATTCGTGCCGAATTTGGTCGATATCCGTCAAGCCATTCAGGAGTTGACCTTGGTCGACCATAGTTCCGCTATGGTCAGGGAATTAAAAATGCGCCTACGTTCAACTTGGGAGGCTACCGGATATTGGTGCCAAATTTGGTCGATATCCGTTGAGCCGTTTGGCCGTGAAAAGCAATTCGGGATTCGACCATGGAGGGGCCCATGGATGCGCTATGGTCGACCGCGGGGGAGTCCGAAGGGTCGATCGTAGATAGAATTTCACGTACATTACGAATACGCGATAAAAAATAGGGGTTACCATTTCAATTAACGAAGTTGAGGGAATTAAAAATGCGACGTTGCACAACTTGGGAGCCTACTGGATATTCGTGCCAAATTTGGTCGATATCCGTCGAGCCGTTTGGCCGTGCATAGAAGGACAGACAGACAGACAGACAGACACACAGACAGACAGAGATTCGTTTTTATAATATAGTAGAGATACTTTCCTATACAACTCATCGTACTTATCTAGCAACAGTGGGGAGCTCCAGGTCTTTACGAATCTCTTCGAAGCGGACGTTGAGGCTCTTGATCGACTCCAGCTTACTCTCTGTTTCAGGATGTTTATATAGCTTATGACCACGGCAAGTTGCCCCCGATGCAGGATAGAGGATACAGCTATTAAATATTAATCTCAGGTCATGCAAGTTTCTTGCTAGTTGCTACCCTACCAAAATTTTCACTGTTACTTTTTAGTCATCTATCTGCAAATCCTCGTACGAACAATCGACAAAGATCAATCACCAATGTTGCAAGTTTACATTAATCAGCAGTTGCGGGATTCAAACCGGCCTACGTCTACGGAAAAGAGGTCTACTGTCTACGTCTAGTTTTATTCTCATCATAATAATCAATTATGTTCCAACTGGGTTGCATAATCATCATGGTTGTAACCATAGTTTCATCATAACTTGATCGATTCTACATCGCATCGTTTTGAAGCATCGATATTCTTTGTTCTTATAATGGGATTGTACCCCTTGTTCAGTTTTGCGCACATACTCCAGAAACAGTAATTGCACCAGTTCATTACCATGCAGAAATCCGGTAGGTATTCCGTCCGTGGTAAGAACTGGTGTTCTCCCACCATGCTGCAATCAGTCGATGTACACATGATGGCCCTTCTCACACGGCCCCTACGATGCGCTTGATCTGGGGATTTGCCATATAATTATTTCTGAATCATTCTGCATTATGGGCCGCAACAAACAGGTATACTTCAATAACGATTTTTTCTAAGGAGGGTTTCAGTTTCTCAGTTAGGTGACTGTGTTGGTGATGTCCCAGAGGGATGGCCCAAGGTAGCTTTGTACGGTAGGTAAGGTTTATTCCGATGGTAAGACAGAGATATGCGCTAAGTATGCAGTTGGGTCCCATGATATAATATTGAGTCTCTTGGTGTATTTTCAAGTTGCAGTCCACGCATAATCTTTCTAGAGTTCATTGGCCATGGGGTCATTTTCCACTTCCTCTCCACCACCCACCACGAGACAGGGCCACCTGGCACGCCAATGCTTGACCACCTGGCATGTTTATCGCTTGTTGAAAACTACCTTGCGATTTCCCCGAATTAAAGGGTTCAACTATTATTTTCAAACCCTCCTTCCCTAAGCCCCCACCCCCGCCACCATTCACCGACCACTACAACTCAATGCTTTCCTTCAAGTAATAGCCCTTTTCTGCACATAGTTAAGAGGAAAGGTAGAACTCGAGAAAAACATGATCTGTCGAGTCGTCACAAAGAGACAGGTATTTCCGCGTTGCCGCGTCAAAATGTGGCGTGTCAAATTATTCACGGTGATCCACGAGCTTGAAAGATGCATGAATGCAATATCACGGTGAACTGAAATTAATTTCTGTCAACATCTCATTCCTCTGAACTCCGTTACACATAACTTATACTAAAGCTGATTTCACTTGCTATAAAAACAACTAAAATCAGGCTTGGTAATGATAATTGAGAGTTTGGCAACCACAAGTGTCGTACGTAAAGGCCCCCATCCACGGTCAAACAATTTGCACAAATTCGGTGTTTGTGTAAATGCCTGTTTGCACCAACGTGAGCCCATCGACGTTGCAACCCGTTGTGCAAACATCAGTTTCGTTTTCAACATCCTGTGAGCATGTCAGACACGGACGATTGTTGTGCCGCGATTATCCTTGCACTGGGGACAGAATAACGTGCTAAAAAAAGAAGAAAGCCAAACATGTGGGTGAAGAGTTGGCTTCTGAAGAGGAACAAATTTGGTCATGACCGCTTGGTCACAGAGCTCAGGTTTACCTCAGCTGCGGACTACAGAAACTACCTTCGAATGGACGCAGCTACGTTCAGCGAGTTAGGTACTCGAAATGGTTACTCCCTTCTTTTGTCGTCATATTCTGAAAAAGTGAACAACAGTAAACTGAAAAAAAATCAAAAATAACTTTCTACTCGACCATTAACATACTACGTTGAATTGAAACACCATGGAACTTGGAACAGGCCAAAAACGAAAATGAAACAAAAATAATAATTAAAAAAAAACTTACCGAATCCGAGGAAGAGGCGAAAAGGCGTCTGTTCACGAAGGGGAAAAGGCGTAGACTGATCCGAAGTTTGAACAATACTACCATCCACGGACAAACAGTTAGTCAAACAAGGGTCGTTTGCGCAAGATTTCGATCCAGACCGATTTTACTCAAACAATTTGCACAACCATCAAACAGTCCCATCGACGAGCAAATTGTTTGACCGTGGATGGGGGCCTTAAGAGAGTGCGTACCTACGTGAAAAATTAGGGTTCCTAGGCTTGGAAATGTTTGTGCAAACCCTCTACTGAGAGCAAAGCCCATGAAAGCAAATGGCTGAAAGCAAATGGCTGGGCCGGGACAAACATTTTTGATCAGAGTAAAAATGTTAAATATTTAATACCAAGGCCAATGTAGAGGAAGCTTTTTGTTTTCACTTTTGAGAGGAAAATTTTTTTTATCTTAATAATGATTAAGAGGACGAACAGGACGTTTTCCGTCACGTCACGAGCGTCACGGTGTTGTTATGTTACTATGTACATGTGCAAGCAACGTATGTTACTATGTTGGTTGCGAGCGTCACGTGACTATGGTGGTCCGCTGAAAATTATAGGAATCTTAGAATAGGCTCTTGAAGCTAATTTCTATGCTATTCACTGTATGAAGCTGTAATTTGGTAGGTAGCGTCCTTAGGAATTACACTTTAAGCAGCGTAGAGCCGGGATCAGTTGATTGGCTCCTAAAGCTAATTTCTATCCTATTCACGCTATGAAGCTGTAATTTGGTATGTAGTCTCCTTAGGACTTTAACTTGACACTGCCCAGGCCCCGGATCAGCTGAGTGGCTCCTAAAGCTAATTCTATGCTATTCACTCTATGAAGCTGTAATTTGGTATGTGGGCTCCTTAGGACTTCAACTTGACGCTGCCCAGGCCCCGGATCAGCTGAGTTGCTTCTAAAGCTAATTTCTATGATATTCACTCTATGAAGCTTTAATTTGGTAAGTAGCCTCCTTAGGACTTTAACTTGACGCTGCCCAGGCCCCGGATCAGCTGAGTTGCTCCTAAAGCTAATTTCTATGCTATTCACTCTATGAAGCTGTAATTTGGTATGTAGGCTCCTTAGGACTTTAACTTGACGCTGCCCAGGCCCCAGATCAGCTGAGTTGCTCCTAAAGCTAATTTCTATGATATTCACTCTATGAAGCTGTAATTTGGTAAGTAGCCTCCTTAGGACTTTAACTTGACACTGCCCAGGCCCCGGATCAGCTGAGTGGCACCTACAGCTAATTTCTATGCTATTCACTCTATGAAGCTGTAATTTGGTATGTGGGCACCTTAGGACTTTAACTTGACACTCCCCAGGCCCCGGATCAGCTGAGTGGCTCCTAAAGCTAATTTCTATGCTATTCGCTCTATGAAGCTGTAATTTGGTATGTGGGCTCCTTAGGACTTTAACTTGACGCTGCCCAGGCCCCAGATCAGCTGAGTTGCTCCTAAAGCTAATTTCTATGATATTCACTCTATGAAGCTGTAATTTGGTAAGTAGCCTCCTTAGGACTTTAACTTGACGCTGCCCAGGCCCCGGATCAGCTGAGTGGCACCTACAGCTAATTTCTATGCTATTCACTCTATGAAGCTGTAATTCGGTATGTGGGCACCTTAGGACTTTAACTTGACACTCCCCAGGCCCCGGATCAGCTGAGTGGCTCCTAAAGCTAATTTCTATGCTATTCACTCTATGAAGCTGTAATTTGGTAAGTAGCCTCCTTAGGAAATTTTGGCGAAACAAACGTTAATCTTTAATGATCTAACTGTAGAACCGTAGGTCTACCGTCCGTTTTTTTGTCATCAAAATCAAAATTTCATCTCCCTTTTTATGTTTTGGATCTTTCTGAACAAATTTGGCTCTGGTCAGTCTGTCCGCCTGTGTGTACGTAAATCCTTGCCGCACGCATAACTTCCTCAATTAAAATCTGATTTTGTCTAAATTATCAGGAATCATGCGGGGTGGGGCCTAGATGGTCCTCTATGAATTTTATCACGATCGGATGATGTGGAGCACTGCGCATGCGCAAACACCAAATCGAGTAATCAATTTCCCACGAACCAATGGCCAGATTTCACTCAAATTCAGTGGGTAGTTGGAGTGTAGCTTCCAGAACGACCCTGTAAATTTCATCGCGATTCGTATAGCCAGTACGCTCACCGTATCAAGGTGGAAGGGTTTTTGTGTATTAATGGTCTGTCTATACGATCATGTTGTTATCGATACGAGGAAGCTATGTGTCATTAAACTTGGCAGAGGTTTTTTTAAATTCTTATTTTTATTATTAGGTACCCACCTACCTAATACAACTTTCCAAGTCACGCACGTTTTTTAATTGAAAAGACTCAATACTTTCAAGCTCGCTCAGAAATAGTGCTCAATAGGTTATAAGGAATGGTTTGGGAGATGTGGTTTCAGAGGTGCTTACTACCATTTTATGTGTTTGCTGTTCGCTACGGTTTAATTTTGTTTATTGTAACATAGTCCCGGATGGCTAGGAAATTATTCCAGAACTGCCCAAGATAGTTTAGGATATTTAAAAAAAATCACTTCAGATCAGATTCGACACTACCACAGTATTTGAGGAACGGCGAGTGTAGAAGAGCTAGAACTCAAATTAGGCACTTCAAAACCGATAGGTAGGCATTAATCGTTTCACAATCTCATTGCACATTAATTTTGAATGCATTTTGTACGTCCTCAGCTCTACGTGAGAAGTGCAACAGGGACGATGAGTGCATACCGCAGGCGCATTGCGTTCTCAACACGACGATCCACAAGACGAACAAAATCTGCCTTTGCGAGCCCGACGTGGAAGAAGTGGAAGGAATGTGCGGAGGTAATGTTTTTGTTTAGCAGGTTGCAAAAATAATTTTAGTGGCTCAACTTTTTAAATAACAGGTATATCAAGAAATATTAAAAATGCCCTAGTCATGTAGCATGCCCATATAACCGATGCACATGCCCATATTATGTTTACGTCATATTATTGCCTACGTAATGATGGTGACTTATAAACTATTTTTGTCGACTTTGAGCTATTTTAACCCCCAAAAACTCAAATTTAACCCACTTTGTTTAAAAAAATATAATTTTGATCATTATATTTTACCGAGTCTGTGATGAAAATACGCTAGTCGAACATCTTTTTGAATTTATATACTATATTTAGGTACCCATGTACCACGCGGTATCATCTTTCCTTGAATAAAGAAATGAAAAGAACTGAAAGAGATTTAAGAAGCACTATAAACTATAAATAATATAAAGTTACTGCAGTGTACAGATGAGTAAAACCTTTTGGACCGGTTGCTGTAGTGTAATTTCTTTACGAAAATTCGCTAAAAAGCGGTTTATCATTTCCTGCATATATAACCATTCTATCCACATCACTGTTCTCTTCGTACCCTTGAACTGCACAAATAATTTAAAATAACCATCACAATTGCGCATGCGCGCTATGCGCGAAAATGTTCCAGTTTGCGTATCATCAGACATGAAAGAACATAATAATATTCCCAGTTAGGTATTCTGTCTGTACCCAATATTTATTATTTCAATATTTTATCGAAAGAACAATCCAAACGAACTGAATTTTCAAGGGTATGAGTCGGTAGGTCCGCTGAATGTCCCGTATAAGTTTCATTTCGTCTGCGCATGCGCAGACGTGATATTTCCGGTACTTTCGGAACTCAGGTTCGGTTTGACCAGTTTTCAAGCAATTTTCAGGGATCGTGGGCGTTGGGTTCTTGATGGTTCCCTGTTACGTGAGCATATCTTCGCATGAGAAAATTTGATATTATATTTGAATACTCCGTGTTTCTAACTAAATCACTCGCGATATCCTATTTGAACTTTCCGTGTTTTCAACTTTAAATTCTTCGGGGTAAGTACGCCGTCCGATTTTGACCAGTTCTGACAGAAACTTAGGGAGTGATTTGTTGATGCAGAGACATTTAGATTTCGAACACAGTAATTTATAAATATGGATGATACTAAGAACTGTTTGAGGAAGGAGCTATAAATAGGAACTGAAAGTGAACTTCCCACCCAATTGGCAGACGGGTTTTTTTCGCCTTCCTAGTATGTTGTAGAGGAAAGGAGATACCTAACGAATGTTGTAGAATTTTTCGGAAACGACTCCAGGACAATATCACAATAGTTACCTATAAAATAGATTTCGCATCAGATCTGAGTTGCATGACGAGAGACTTTAACTTGCAAGGCATTTTTTTTTCGAACTGTGAACTCCACTTAACGACTCCCAAGGGAAATCTACCGCCAGTTACAAAATTCTGACTCACTTGAAACCCTCAACGCAGTCTGGATTTAATAATAATAATAATAAACTCTTTATTTGTGTGTTAGACATGTTTGTCCATTAATACACAAGGAATTACAAAAAAAAGTATACAAAATATGAATGACATGGTTGGAGATTAAGAAATACAGAAGGTTACATAATTATTTTCAATACGAGATAGGGAAAAACAAATTGAATATTCTTAAAACTATGAATTAATTGAGAAGTAAAAATGAAAATTACGAGAAAAAAAAGGAAAAAGAAAATGCGTTCAATCGTTCTTCAACAAATGCTCTAAAAGGAGGGTCTTGAATCTCCGAAAAGTGGGGAGGGATCTAAGGGGGATGGGGAGGGAATTCCACAATCTGGCCCCAGCCACGCCAAATGAGTTGGAAAATATTCTTGTAGAATGACGCACAATCATTAGGGCGTTAGAGTCTTATCTCGAGCGATTAATTAGCTGCTGGCCATTCATTGACCATTTAACCTAGAATTCCTAGAATCCGGAAGAATCCGTCGTCACTAGCTAGTCGGGAACTGGAGACGAGCGCTTTCGATGTAATGACATCAATCCTTAATAATAATAATGAAATTTTTTTAATTACGCATAAGATTTATAAACCCCACCTCGCGCGCGATATTAGCGACCGTAAAATAACTTAAACATAGTAGAAACTTAGAAAAAATGGAGTACAGAAAAAATCAAACGTCTCAAAAACACGAATTCAAGTAAATTTTCCAACTTTCTCCAAATTTTTTTCACCAATTAACAATAAAGAATATGAGCGAAGTACCATCCTACCGAACATCCTTTAAAAAACGATGCTACAACTACACTTATTGTCTTGCTCTTCTCTCCAGTGACGAACCTTGCTTGCCCACTGTCCAATTTGGGGAACACTATGGAGTGTACGACGACTTGCAGTAAGGTATAGCCTGGAACCTGGAGCCACGATCGTTCGAATAGCCGTAAATCCACTAAAGGAACATCACACATCGCACAACAGGCATTCATACCTAGAAACTGGGAGGCTAGACTATCTGTCGGGTCATTGCTTTGACAAAACCCACTGCAACACTTCCCTAAACTGAACCAACACTCTGAGCGCATTCTGTCGACCCGGTCCTCAGGAAAACCCGTCGGCATTGCCATGGCATTGCCCCACGCGATTAGGTACCACTGTGAATGACTTTCAGCCATCTTGCGAGCACATACCGCAAGATGTTCGAAAGTCACTGAAACGGAATATATGAATTCCGTAGATCTACTAAAATATACTGAAAAATTCTAGTGATTCTACGAGTAGAATTTATCAGTAGATTTGAGTAGATCTACGGAATTCGTATGGGAATCTACGGATTTTCTGACTTCCTCAACAGTGAAGCAGGAAGATTAGCCAAACACTTATTGTCCATTTTGGTTTATGATTTTCAATAATGAAATCGTTGGAATCGAGCATGAAAAATTCCAAATTCATGCTCGATTCCAAAGGTTCATATTGAAAATAATAGACCAAAAATTATAATTCTAGTTTGAATCACGGTTCAATTCATATTTGATATATTGAATGATTCCCAGTGCCCGACTTCTTTTAGCCTTCTTTTAGCCAGTCAAAATCACATCAAAGAGCGCATAGTGGTAATTGCGGTAACTTTATTCGAAAAGGCGTAACTCAGTGGGAGGAGTCTCTGGTGGTTTGGATCTCACAAAAAAATTGACCTGCTCAGGTCACGCTAGTCCGTGTTTGCGTCCTTTCCTTCACAAGGCCCTGACGTGTTAAGTATAACAACTACCCTAAACCCTCCCAAGGAGTTGGTGAGGGGAGGGAGGGGGGCTTGTATAGAGTTGTGGAGAGGGTTGTCCATGGAAACCGATGGAACCTGAATTTATCAAGTAGAACAACGAGCAACACTGACAGGCGGGCATGATACACGAGCGGCCCAACACAACAGGCCGAACAGCCCCGCACATTTTCCGCCGTGTATATATCGGGAAATTTGTTCGGAGGATCAAAAATCCATCGAGCCGAGCCAATGGACTGTACCGTGTGTGCGAAATCTATGAGCCGGCGCCATTTTGGTTTATTATTCTGTTACTAAAACACAAAAAGTACCTATTTTTATACCCATTTTCACTCATAACACCCCTGGGTATATTTCGATCTGGCTTCAAAGTTTCGGGACACAATTGGGGCACAAATGGAGCCTGCGTGCGAAACAACGATTTTTTTAGACCGAAAATGAAACCGGTATACATTATACAGCGGACGGACATTGCATTTTTGGAATCTACGCATCTTGAAAAGTGAAAGAAAAAAAAGTTGAAGGGGGTGTTATACAATTTTTTTGCTGAGCGATTACATTGGTGTATTATTCACAGAATAATAAACCAAAAATAGGTACCTATTTTATACTCATTTTTCACCCTTATCACCCCTGGGTATATTGCGATCGGACTGCAATGTTTCGGGAAACAACTAGGGCCCAAATGGAGCATGTGTAGATACCTACGCAAATTAGAGTAGATACGCGTGATACGGCGAGCGGACATTGCATATTTGGAATCTACGCACCTTGAAACGTAAAAGAAACATTTTCTTACCATTGACTGAAAAATGTAAATATCTTGGAGTCATATTTGACCATAATTTGAAATTCAGTTTCCATATTGATGCTTTGGTCTCTAAACTGAGAAAGTTATTTTGTTTTTAAGGTAGCCCGAAATTTTCTGTCTATTGTGCGGCTGAGGACTATTTATTTTGGCTTAGTTTTTTCTTTGTTGAAGTACGGTATTTTCGTATGGGGAAGTGCGGGTAAGACAAAGCTAAGATCCTTGCAAGTTACGCATAACATTATACTTAAGGATAGCCCTTCGGAAGAGCTCTCGATACCCTACTATACTGCTTCATCATAAGTTTGATGTGCTCAATGTAAAATAATTATTTTTACTTCAATCGTGCTTGCTGGGATATAAGACAGCCTGACCATAGAGGCAGTGTCACGCATACGCGTAATGCAGAGTCGTCAAATGTTAAGTTGCCTAAGCTCAAAACCGAGCGTGCAAAAAATAATGCATATTATAAAGCTTTAAAGTTTTTTTATGCTTGTAAAATTAATCCTGACATGTTTAGTAGTTTTATGAATTTTAGGGGACGAATTCTTAGCAGGATAAAGGAGTTTCATTAATTTATGGAGAGTTTCTGGTTTGAATCTCTCTGGGCACATGGCATTTGTTTCATTATGTTGACTGCTTAAATATTTTTGGCTGAGATCTGCTCCACCAGCCAATAAGTTCATCCACCAGCCGCCACAAGTTCTTATGAACCTATTGTGTTTTTATGTATGATATTTTTTATGTACGATATTTTATATGTATTTTACTTTCTTTCTTTCTGTCAATAAATTCAATTCAATTTTTGAGGGGGTGTTATAAACATTTTTTGCTGAGCGATTACATAGGTGTATTATTCACAGAATAATAAACCAAAAATTCGTTCCCATTTGAAATAACGAAGTTGATGCGCGTTGCGTACGATAGCGCAAGTGCGCAATTTCGTCCTTTTTGACATCGAAGGAAAAGTTATGAAGAATAGCTTTGGACCGATTTTTTCACCCCATCAGTTAAAAAAATGTTATTTGGACAACCTGATTATAGTATTATGAAAAATATTTATGGATTCAGAATTATTCTCTAAAAATAAATAAAATAAAAACTCTTTTCATAAATACATCTATAAAAATGTTGAACCTACTGAAATAACATGGAATTTTGTTATTCAAATCAGTGTAAAGATAGAATGATACCTAGTTTATTCACACCCATTTTCATTCCAGGAAGCGAGCGAGCGGTTGAGGCAGGCAGCTTCGTTTTAGCGATGGGACTGGCCGCCTACCTCCTCGACAGAAGACCATGAGCTACCAAACAATAATCAATTATTTCCACCACGAATTTTATTACTTCAAATTCATTATAAACGGATTTCCTTCGTATAATAAGACAGATGAACTTTTTCTGTTCGAATGGTAGGTATATTTATAATTTTCCTGTACTTGAAATGATAAATATATCTGCTGGTACACTGGTAGGCAAAACCGATGTAGGTACTGAATTGTCTTCTGATTTAATTTAGATATCAGTGATTTTGTACAGTTCCTACGTATTAGTTTCAAAAATGTTGTACTAAAAAGAAGTTATTACAATAGGTAATAACCGAAAAGGTAAATATGAATTGAATCAAGGTGTTAAGGCTATAAATAAGAGAACAGTGAAATATACGCGCTATCGCACTATTGAGAAATTTAGTTCCAATAGTTGGTACGTATATGATTATAGTTCCATATCATCTAATGATGGTGCCATACCTAACTTTTATTTCGACAACGCCCTTGACATTTTTATTAGCTCAAAGGGTATGAAGACTAGAATAGGTACGATTTGAGAATATCAACGTGAAAAAATAACGTATTATTCAACAAAATTGATAATTTTTGTATTATTTCTCGAGAACTGAATGAGATAGGAGTGGGTTTTTTGTCGCATTCGACATAATTTCTACAAATTAAAATTTGCTAAGTGGGCTGTTGGCGCATTTAGATTACAAAGAAGCCCATCGTTTTTCAATAAATTGTTTTCGTACTTTTAACCCAAGCTAAATGCCATATTATTAAACATACACTTGGTAGGTAAGTGTATTTATTAATAAATAGTAGAAACTGTAATATTCCAATCAAGTATCAACAATATTATCTATTCTGTTCTCTCATTTAAATTGAACTGCATATACTAACCAACCCTGTTTTGTAATCGGCCACTAAATAGATGCCGAAAATTTGGATTTTTAAATAACAATAAATTTGAGGATTAATTTTCTAGTTCGAATCTCTACAAACACGAAGTCAATGTTATACATATACCCACTCAGATGAAAAAGAATATATTATCGATGATAATTTCAAACGCCTACCAACCTACTAGGAGAAAAGTTCTGTAGAAAGTTTTTTTTTTCCTTAATAGTCATGCAACAAGACTATATGCGCAAAATGTTAGTGACCTCATAATAAATATAAACTCCTTTCCATATGAACATTGTATTGGCCAAATATCTTTTATTATGTATTTTCCCCCCGAGCCATTATGTTTCTTCCCCTTTATAAGACGCTCAATGCCTGGCAATCAATGACCCCTATCCCCCCCCCCCCCTTTTAAGGCGCTCAATTGTGGCGATCAAGAGGGCCAAAATTTGCCTAATTTGTCGTAATTCACGGTATTGATGAGTGGGGAAGTTTTTAGTTTTTTCTCAGGTTTCAACTAGGGTTTGCTGTAATATGAGGACTCACGGAGCAATTAGTCATTTTTTTATTTATAGGTGTTTAAATAGCTGCATGTAGGTTTTTTAAGAGGTACCCACCTCATTTACTCGTAAGTACCTTGAATACGTAGTGATAAATATCCACACGACTTTCACCGAATGTTAAGCCTTAACCAAATAATATTACCTTACCTTACCAAATGTGGGTTCAGACCACAACGTAAGGTAGGTAATGAGAAATAGGTGATGAGTTGGTAGTTAGATGCCAATTTTAATGGCAAATAAGAGGTGAATATCCTAATTTGGAAATTGTAAAGAACCTTACTTGAGACATGGATGGTGACTTTGAAGAAGAAAAAGCGAGATGAGTGCCTTATTTACAAGACATATTATAAGAAACAATAATACTGCAAAAATAATAAAAATAGTTACTATACACTCTCCTACAACACTTATAGGTACCTATAGTACTTATAGACTACTTATACAGTACTACTTATATAGTATTAAGACTTATAGGTACTTATAGACTACATCAGACTTCCCGGCCTACAATGATTTGAAACTTACTTATAGTCGGAACACCTTGAAAGAGCCGTTCCAATCATGGCAGCATGCCGTAGAACTAAAAACAATAAAAATAAATTCAACTAAATCGCACTTTTCTATTGAGAAAAACAACGAATTCTGTATAGTTATTATATTTTTATCTAGTAGGTAGGTATCAAAATAAGGTTAACGGGAAAAATATCTACCTACTTAGTAATAAAAGAGCAGTTATATTTTTCTGTAAGTTTCATGTTTAGCTTTCCTAAATTTTATTAACGGCTCAATACCGAAATTGTACAATAGCTTTACCATCACCCTTGACCTAATTATTCATTATATTAGCTATTTTAATTGCTTTTAGCTCCACTACATACAGTATTAGCTTCCTACCTATCTCTGTGAAATTCACGTGCTTGGGTTTTATTAGATTGTATATTAATAGAAGAAAAAAATCGTGTAATTTAAGTATATTATGGTAACCTATCTAAATAAATTTGTGTATGAACATTTATCATGTAATTTTTCTCATTTTGTTCTTATTGTACGTTGCGCCTATTTATTGTGATTCTGTAGAAGCAATTAATAAATGGAACCAACTTTTTCAAAATCAATTTTGGTTTATTAAGTATTTTCAATAATGAACCATTGGAATCGAGCAAGAAAAAAAAAATTCTTACCCCCCCTCAAAATTTGATGGTTTACGTTTCAAGGTATGTAGAATCCGAAACTGCAATAAAAATATTTCTGTCTGTCCGCCGTACGCCGTACGGGCCACTTTTCTTAGTTACCATGAAAGAAAATTGATGAAATTCGGGTTATAGGTTCCGTTCGGGGTCTAGTTGGTCCTCGAAGCTCGACGTTACTGTCAGTCATCTCTAAGGGGTTCAAAATAGGGGTTGAAATTTTCAGAACGCCGTAGCTCGAAAACTTTAGATTGAAGGGTATGGTATTTTTTACGATATTAAATTTGTCTTGAGCTAAACAATTTTTTAAGACCACCCGGATCACTGTACGTCCAGCCGTTCGTGTGCACCAAAAAGCTTCGTCAACACGATCTTGAATCGAACGGTGTAAATCCGGCCGGGATTTCATCACTAAGGAGCACCTGATTGTAATCAAGGATGGCTGTATGAAGTCGAGTTGTTTGTTCTACGATAATTATTTCATTTGGCAAGTGATGGACTATTGGATTTTGTTGGTAGGTACTTCTGAAACTTAAACAAACGTTGAAGTATTATTGATGGGTAAATTATTAAACAATGGCAAATTATTACACAACGGTGAATTATTACACAACGGTAAATTATGACACCACGGCAAATTATTACAGAACGGTAAATAATTACACAACGGCTCAACTACCCAGAAGGGGCTGGATTTTTTTGATAGGTACTTTTGCAACTTGAACAACCGTTGAAGTATTATTGATGGGTAAATTATTACACAATGACAACGCAACGGCAAATTATTACACAACGATAAATTATTACACTACGGTAAATTATTACACAACGGCTCATCTACCAAGAAGGGGCTGGATTTTGTTGATAGGTACTTTTGCAACTTGAACAACCGTTGAAGTATTATTGATCGGCAAATTATTACACAACAGTTCATTATTCTATCTCCGTAGAAGTGGAACCTATACAGGTAAATTATTACACAACGGTTTAGGTAGGTACCTAGTAACGAGTACGGGGTTAGGTACTAACCTACGGAGGGTCCGCGATCTACATAATATGTGTAGAATAGTACATATGTTATATAGAAGGGTTATCTATACGAATACGAAGACCTGTGATCCGTAACAGGAGGGTATTTTGTACAAAATAATAAACCGTTGTGCAGGGATTTGTAGCGTTTTTTAAAAATAATTCAGTGCCAACATACATGCAGAACGAACTAAATCACTCGCGATGATATAGTGGAAACACATTTCAAAATACAAAACGGGAGTTAGGTAGGTACCTACTGAAAGGTTGTCACATTTTCTTGTAAAACACAGATTGTAGAGAGGTGAGCTTATATAGTCCCAGAAGTGAAAGGTGGGCGGTTGGGATTACTCGTGAACGTGAAAGGGAAAGGAACAAAGTGAAAGAGGGTCGATATTAGAGGATGTGGAAGTGAGAGGCAAAAGGTGGAAGGATGGTAGGGGAGAGGGAGAGGGACCAAGCCATTACAGAAATGAATGCAACCATGGAATTAATCATGGATTTAAAGGAATTACATTACATCATTCAATGATCTACCCAACCTATCACTCTTAATAATTTCGAATTTTTTAAATGCATTCAGCATGCTCCCTCAGACAGAAATGGAGAAACCCAACAAATTGTCTAAGGTCAAATCACTCAACAGATTATCTGTAAGGTCAAAATTGAAGCTATTCGTTCGAGTGATGTGCAAAGGCCGAACCACCTTCATTATCCTCAAAAACGTTTTCATGTTCCTTTATCCTTTCTCTAAACTTTCTACCAGTTTGACCACAATAGTCAGGTCCACAAGGACACTTCATTGTGTACCTGCCTACAAGCCACTTTTACCTAGAACATTAATTAACTGAACCTAATGAAGATCTGAGATTATTTTTATTTTTGATCCTACTTTGAAGTTTGAACCCTTTAGAAGTTAATATTTTACAAATTTTATTCGAAATTTTCCCATAGTATGGTACCTATACTAACCCTAATCTTTTCTTCAGTTCTCGCTTCCATAACTAGCTTTAAGCCCCTTCCTTACTAATTTTCCTACGAACCCTATTCCATATTATATCAATGACATCTCCCTCATATATCCATTACTCACCGCTACACTTTTGATAGTTAACGTTTCTTTAGCTAAATTCTGTTCACTCACTGGTATAGATAATGCTCTGCCAATCATACTATGGACATCAGCATGTTTTTGGAGTACCTACTGGATGATTTGAAGTATTATGAATGCTAATATCGCTGTAAGTATCTTTCGCATATGGAAAACTCGTGTTTTTTTCAGCAAAATGGAAAGATCAAGAAAATTCAGATGACTACATCCGAATTCGAATGTGAAGTTAATGAATTGGTCTAAGTTACTAATTTTTGCATGATATGAACCGAGTTGTCTTTCAGTTCCCTTCCAAAGAATGATGATACGTCTACGTACCTATAACAATGAAGATCTATCTGATTTACATTTTTGGAAAATTTGTTTTTAAAGAAAATCCATATAAATATCTGCAAACAAGGGAGATCCCATTATGGTTAGTACCTAAAGTTAAGGATATTCAAGTGTCTCCGAATGCTAAACTTGCATCTTTTGACGTTTTCAGCCTTTTACCAATATTAATGTCGACTGATGTAAAGATGTTGCTAACAGGTTGATTCACGATCCTAATTTAAATGTGTATGTAAAAGAGTGATTGAACTATAGGTGTTCAACCACAGGCTGCAAAGGATCTTCATTATCTAAAGAAAAGTACTATCGAAATAGGGTTCGTAGGAAAACGGGTATGGAAGGGATTTGAATGCAGTTAGGGAAGCGACAACTGAAGAAAAAATTTGGGTTAGTATACATAGTATGGGAAAATTCCGGATAAAACTTGTAAAATATTAACTTCTAAAGGGTACAAAGTAGGATTCAAACTAAAAATAATGTCGGACCTTCATTAGGTTCAGTTAAAGACAGAATTAATGTTCAAGAAGAAAGTGGTGTGTAGGTAGGTATAAACTGAAGTGTTCTCGTTGACTTGAAAGTTATGGTCAAACTGGCAAAAAGTTTACAGAAAGGATAAAGGAAAATGCAAAAGATTTTAAGGATAATGAAGGTGGTTCGGCCTTTGCACATCACTCGAACGAATAGCTTCAATTTTGACCTTACAGATAATCTGTTGAGTGATTTGACCTTAGACAATTTGTTGGGTTTCTCCATTTCTGTCTGAGAGAGCATGCTGAATGCATTTAAAAAATTCGAAATTATTACGAGTGATAGGTTGGGTAGATCTTTGAATGATTTACCTAATTCCTTCAAGTTTTCCTCCATGATTGCATTCATTTCTGTAATAGCTTGGTCCCCCTCCCTCCCCCCTACCATCCTTCCACCTTTTGCCTTTCACTTCCTCATCCACTCATAATCGACCCTCTTTCACAATGTTAGAATTTAGAATTTCTATATTTCCACAGAAGGGCTCAGGGCCCCATATTACAGCTGTACACATAAATAAAACGTTAACAATTGCAGATGGCAGTACTATAGTAAAATAACTTTTTTTTAAATACAAATATATAATAAGGAAGAGTGTCGCAGAGAATCGTACTTTCCCATTTAATCCGTCCTAATCCCTGTCATCAAACATCGATATCGTGCGAGGCGATCGACGAGATGAACGTCCAGGGGTCTTCTCTTCAGAGGTTGATTTAGTTAAGTATTCATTTTCAAACTTGTATAACCCCCCCTTGTCGTCGGGTCCCCACTTCCGAAACCATCTGGAGTAGGTACCTAGTGTGACCGGGTACCGCCATTGCGAGTACGGCTTCCCACTGCCGCAGTTGGTCCAGCGCCTTCATCGCCAAAGACACGTCTCCGGAAGGGAGGCAACCCTGTGCGACGCCGGAAGGGAGGCAACCCTGGAAGGACCACTGAGCCGCCTGGCCGTACCTCGGTGCAGCCCCTCATATAAAACTGCTGCGCCCCCCCTCTCCAGCTCATTCACTTAATCTCGTTGCTCCGAGCCGATTGTGTGTTTCCTATTGCTGTTAAATTCTTTTGGGTACGCGTACCCGTGTATAAGCTGGTGCAAGTCACGCACCGTGAGGGGATAACTCGGCAAGGGCCATCCGTCGAACTCCCGTGTGTAAATTGATGCAAGTCGCGCATCGTGAGGGGATAAGTCGGCAAGGATCATCCGTCGAACTTCCGTGTCCAAATTCAAGAACTGCAGTCCCTGACTGGTGAGAGTGAGACTCTGTGCTTCGATAAATTCTACCTGGTACGACAAATTCTTATGGTACTTGTTTAACTTTTGTAATTGCTATTTGTCCAACTTATATTCTGATCACGCCTTCAGCACAACTGCAAATTCCTCGTAGTTGATTCACTTGTATGATTTTCACTTGTCCAATCCACATTTTTCTTATATTGCCTTCTGCACCAACGTCATTTGTTAAACAACGTTATTACTCGCCCCTCTGGCTATTAGGGATTGATTTAGAGTCCCTTATAATCCTTGTAATATTAAAATCCTACGATACTCTGTATCCCTTTTACCTAAAAAGGACCCTAGTTTCCGAAGACTGCCTTCGCGCTACCGCTTTATGAACGTACCTTATTGTAATTGACATCATCCTTTGTTTAATTCATTATAGCTATCAATTCAACGTTTGTTTTCCTTTCACCCAACTACTGAACGGTGTCCTACTTCATAGTAGGTGGTGGCAGCAACCTCATTTCATTTCTCAATCTCGTTAATCTCGTAACCTCTGCTAAGGGCTTTCTTGGGCTTCACCCAAAGACGACCCCCAACAGAGTGGTTACAGTAGCATCTTCGTCTAGGCAGCCAGTACCATCACCGATTTCATCGACCTCAACGCCATTTTTCAAAGCTATCGCTCCATCCGTCTATCCTGCATCTCGCCATTTTCCAAAAGAGGTCACCAGCATCCCCTGAAATTCATCGCAGTTTATTTTGGAAATCTCCAAACTCGACGTAAGTAATCCAACGTAATACCAACATTTCGGATTCACTGGTTTTCAGTTCTGAAATCTCACGAGATGGTTCCTTTGTCTTTGTTCAGATGGAACCCCTTTCCTTCCTCTTCATCTACGAGTGGATGAATCCGCCGTCTCCTGCTGCTCCGCCCGAGGGTCTTGATGTGAAAGCGATCCAGCCCGTCGACGCGTCGATCCCGGTCTGATCGTTCAGCTTATCGTTATTTTCCTCCCTTTTTTAAAACAATTCGCACAATATACTTTTCTTTTCTTAAAACTGTAAGGAGCTCCATAGGAATTGATACATACATACAGTCCATTCATAAGAAGGTTCATTAGAGCATTTATTTCATTTTCGCATTGAGCATTTTATTTGTTTTCAACAATTAATTATACCAAGTTCGTGGCTGAATTTCGGGTGTTTAAATATTGAACATCCCTTTCTCCCACAAAGAGCCTGTTGTATTTTGAGAGGAACCACAAGAGAAGGACAAAGAGAATACAGAAAGGAAAGAAGGAAAAATACAGAATGGAAAGAAGAGAGATAATGAATGGACAGGGAAACCATAATAGGGAAAGAGAGAAGAGAAAGACAGGAGAAAATCAAGGTACTGATCTCCGGGGAACCAGTGGACAGCCGTACTGAACAACGCCAGGGTGTGAAGCCCCGCATCCGAGCCTGGGATGCTTTCCAGGACCTCGCCCCCAACACTCAAAGAACTTGCCCCTTCCCCTTTTACATTCACAACCAATCCCAAACGATCATCATTCACTTTTGGGACTATATTTGTAATGTGTTCAAACTCCTGTTGATACCTCTGTTGTTAGAGGTAACTTACAAATGGAATTTGAAGTTATGTAGTTTTTGTAGGTGGGCAGATGGCCCTGCAACGGCTTTGCACCGTACCGCTACATGTTTTGGCGTCTCAAGGTTTGGATGCTGCAGCTGAAAGGCTTTGGAAACTGTGACTCTACGTGTGTTGGCAATAATTGAAACAAAAGGAATTTACCAATATGAAAGAATTTATTAGGAAAAACGTACAAACAATTAAGGGGTTCACGAGGACGGCTGACTCGATATAATGAAGCAAAGAAATGACGTTAAATTCCCGGGTCGACGGGAATCTACATACAACGCAAAAGGGACAATAATAATGAAAACAAGGGTTGTTACATGAAGTGTGGCAACGTGTAAATGATCGTGGAGCAACAGAGTCGGGGTCGTTGATGGGTTCAGATTGGGTCCTATGGAGGGGGTCGCTGGGTTCAATTTGGAGACTTTGGGGATGATATGCAACAGGTTCAGGGCTGAAATTGAGAGAAGTCTTCAGAGGTACTGAAACAAAATGGGGAACGTTCTGGATTACCTCCGCAAGGAATAGAGTGTCTAGAGAAGGCCTGAGGGGTGCTTTTACGCGACAGTGTCGCCTAAGTCTCAAATATGAAATAAAGGGGCTTCTGGTCTTACCTCCAATATTCTTCTGGGCTTGTACTGGGTGGACCGTCTTCTCACTCGTCCTGGCTCCTGCGTCGTCCCTTCCTGCAACAGGTACGAGATAACGGCAGCACCTTATTGTTTCAGGGCAAGGGCTCACCGGGTGCTTCCTGGCCGTGGCTGGTGGCAACGAGATAAACCTCCCGTCCTCTCCCTCTCTCTTGGCATTAATACAAAAGGAATATTCAAAGGGGCAGTCAAATTCAAGTTCCAAATCACTCTTCACAAAATCTACAACTGGGGTCAAAATGGCTATTACTGTTCACTGGCTCAATCTCAAGCGGTCTCAGGTTCGCGGGTACGTCTCAGGTAGCGTCTCCGGGGGAAGTGTCATGGTGGTAGGGAGCGGGGATACTTATACCAGCCCCTCCTCCAGTTGCGCCGGGGAAGGCGCAGACGGCCTCCTCCCTCTTGGTTCCACCACCCAAGTCAAATTTGGAAGTACCGCCCGAGTCAGTGGTGGCTTCCCAATTGGTGCCCAAAATTTGACTACATAAAAATTGTAAGCTCACCTCTCTCCAGTGTGCCTTCAGCCATTGCTTGTTACGGAGGACAATGTTTTGATCACTGAAACCAGTATAACAGTGTGCTTTTTGCGTTTTTTCGTGTTTTAGTGGAAACAGACAACCTTTCAATAACTCCCGTTGTTTATTTTGAAACATACAGAATTCCGTAAACTGTTGGACTCGTACCTACTGTATATTATGAAAGTACTACTACTGAAAAAGTTGTTGGCTGTGGTGTAGGTATGTGGCAACACTGCTTGTATCTCCATCTTTTGTCACTTGAGGGTTATTTCAGTGAAACAATCTTGTATCTGATTCTGATCCGAATATAGGAGGTGTAGCAAAGCGGCGTAAATTATAGTTACAGCATTCAGGACATTCAGTGAACTCAGTTCTTTATTCCTTTGAACTGTCATTCTGTGAAACTCCTTACGTACCTGTGTTGTGTTTACCTCATTTGAATGACTCTTAACTAAAGTACTCTCAACTCAAGTAGTATTAGTTCACCCTGTAAGATGTCCCAAAAACGACATCTTCCATTTTTGATTCGGGCAGTGCGCGATCAAGATGCGATCGATACCGGCGGTAGGAGCCGTCGACGCGAGGGGTATCTACGCAGCTTCCCCACGCCACGAAGGGGCGGATTCGTGAGGAGAGGGGTAGAGAATATACCCAGTTGCAGCCGCCATGACACGCAATCGAGACAGAGACTTCCCCGAGACTAGACCTGCGATGTTTTAGTGCCTTGAGTAGTGGAGTAATATTGAGACAGTAGTAGAGTTGTGTGTTAGAGCCTTCAGCGATTATCGAGACCCAGTTGTGGGAACTTTTGTTGATAACCCCGGACATTCTCTTTTTGCTTTCCCTTCTGGAATACGAATTGTACGACGACCGAGAGAGGGAGAGAAGTTGGAGAGCGGCTCGACCAGGAAGCACAGGGGTTCAACGCCAGTTGAAGCCCATTGTACTGTCGCGGACTTATCCTGTTCCAGGCGATACCGGTTCCGCCTTTGGGTGGACGCCAGAGCAGTGGACCGCAGGAGCCAGAAGCCCGCAGCCAGGAGGTTGCCCGGACGAGGAGTTCCTGCCAGTTTCCAGGAGAAGGTAGGACTTGCACCCTTACCCCCTTATTATCCATTTTTGTGACTATCACGTAGCAGTGCCCTTCAGGTGTCCAATATTTCACTGCATTTTGTCGGAAGTAACAGAGGGATTCTTCCGTTCTGTTACAGAACCTCCTTCAGTAGATATTGCTACCCCGAGCCTTGGCCCAACATTGCACCCCTCTACCACGTGCACCTGACTCTGGTGCCACCATACACACTCCAACATTTTCTCAACACACGTCATTCAGACTAATAATTAATCGTAACTTCATTTCCCTTTGCATTATCTCGAGTCCCGATACTTCGCGAACATCATTCATCCGATATTTGTGTCTCTAAATTTCCGCACCTCGTAAACCCCCCAGTATTGTATCTTGTTTTTGCTTAATAAATTCTCTTGTTCATTAGTCAGTTGCATCACTCTCCCAGGACCATCAGTCACTTGCTTACCTTGCTGGAAGCCTAGTTCTTTTATTAATCTTTCAGCAAAGTGTCTCCTGAACTGTGCAAAGCTGTCTCGGGGCCAACTGCCTCCTACAAACCAGGTAACAAGTGTATGTGAAGAATTCCGCCATCACCATCTCGCCCACTAGCTTTGCCATCCATAGGACATTAGGGAAATTAGGAATTCAACACGTTACAACCCCATCTGAATAGTTATTCAGAACTATCGTTCAATGGATACTACTAACTCCTCATGTATTATCCACTGTTCCTATGAACTACAATAATAACTCACTCAGTCACCTCGTGAGTGAGTTACTTGTTCTTAGTTCACAATGCACAAAAAGGTAGTTCTTTAGTTCCCCCTTCCTAGATACTTCTCTAGATACTGGTTCCTTGATTCTTTTACTCTGTAGTCCCAGTGAACAACTGTTCAGTGAAGTGAACTAAGTCAAGGAGTGGTTCAGTTGGCAAAGTTGGTTCTTCAATAGTAACTGTTCAGTCAGGAACTACCCACATCTATCTCACACTCCCTTCCTGTTGCCATTTGCTCGAACAATTGTACATTGCGCATATGGGCATCTTGTTTGCACTTCACAAAACAAAATTATTTGAGCGAAGTTCGTTCGTTTCCTAATACAAAACTAATTCAACTGAGAATGAACAACACAACTGACCTGAAACGTAACGGTGGATGTCCCAGTTTCAGCTGTTACCTACCTCTTGCTGGCATTACCACTACGATCATGACGTCACGTCGATACCCCCTTATAGGTTTTGTTGACATTCGTTAGATTGCCCAGTGCTCACTTCTCTGGTTCCCTGCCACACTGCTGCGATTCTTGTGTTTTTGGTTTATTATTCTGTGAATAAGGCTTGTTTCACACGTATACGGTTTCATTCGGTTCGGTCCGTATTCGATTCGTTTTCGATTCGATTCCTGCCGCCGGTCGTTTGTTCACATGCATGAGGTTCCTATCAGGTTTGTATTCGTTCAGGGATTTGATTTCCGAAAGTTCAGTCCACAATGGAGAGAAGTAGGATTATTGCCATGTTGTTTCTCCACAGAAGAATGAAGAAAAAAAGAAGGAATACCAGAATTCATTGGGAGCATCCTATAATCACCAGACAAATGGAGTTTGGAGTGTTTTACACAGTTTTCCCTAAGTTGAGGGAAAATGAAGATAAATTTTTCTGCTACTTCAGGATGTCAACAAGATCATTCGATGAGCTGCATGTGAAGCTGAAGTATCATCTACAACGTCAAAATACAGTTATGAGGGATTGTATTCAACCAATTCAGATGTTGGCTGGAAACCGAAACTAAACCTTACCTGAACCTTGCAAGTGTGAACGCGCGGTGGACTTTGTGTACCTTGGACTCGAATACGCTCCGAATTGAAACCGAGCGGAACCGATTCGTGTGCTATGAGGTTTCTATTAGGTTGCTGTTCGGTCAGAATACGCACCGAATGAATCGGTTCACACGCAGTCGGCACTGCCGAAAACGAATCGAATACGGACCGAACCGAATGAAACCGTATACGTGTGAAACAAGCCTAATACACCTATGTATTCACTCAGCAAAAATTTTTTATAACACCCCCTCAAACTTTTTTCTTTTCCGTTTCAAGCTGATTAGATTTCAAAAATGCAATGTCTGTCCGCCGTACACCGTACGTACGCCGTCCGCCGTCCGCCGTACGCCGTATCACGTCTACAGGCCTCATTTTCGGTCTAAAAAAACGTTCTTTCGCACACATACTCCATTTGGGCCCTAGTTGTGTCCCGAAACTTTTCAGCCCGATCAGAATATACCCAGGGGTGTTATGAGTGAAAATGTGTGTAAAAATAGGTACTTTTTGCGTTTTAGCAACATGTTAGTAACATGAGCTCTTAAAGTATCGTTTTCTATGTTTTGGGACGAGAAGACCGAACATGAAGTCGATTTTGACCAAAGAGTGGAAAGTTGAGTTCTACCAAATGTTCAGCTCCAGAAATTGATTTTTTATGAGTGAAAAACCTGGGAAATCGTCTGAAATCACCATCAGTTTGTATAATAACACTGGAAAAAGTGTCAACACGTGGATCAAGACGATTAAATGGCACTACCAATGACCAAAGATAGTTAAAAAAAAAGGAGCGTATACCTAATTTGTGTTTTAGGGGCCAAAATTAATGGAAACCATCAGAAATAGCTATTTCGATTATTGCGCATGAAAGAAACAATAAATGAACAGCCAAAATTTCTGTAGGTATGTCCAAAAGTCCAAAATAATAATAAACCCATGTGACAAGGACTTTGTAGCGTTTTTCACATTAAATTCTGAAACTAGATACAATTACCTTAATAATTTTTGCAACGCGAAATCTCGCTATCCTTGGGGGGGGGGGGGGGAGATCGAGGATATTGACCACAGTAAACAGTGATCTACGCAGAAGGGGCATCTATACAGGTAAATAATAAACATTTGTGTAATAATTTGCAGCATTTTTATTGGGGAATGAAACCAGCGATACTTCTATAACCTTGGTACCTACCGTTACCAGTAATAAGGTTGTACCTTCATTTAGATTTTGAAAAACCACTTCAAATTATTATACAATGGTTTATTATTTACCCGTATCTACCCCTTCTGTGTAGATCACTGTGTTCTGTGGTCAGTAACTACCCTCAAGCTCCCCCGAGGAAAACCCTATAATAATTATATTGAGTACTGGAGCCGGACCGGGAATTACAGTTTCATAAAAATGTGCTGTTTGGGCAGTAGGTAGGGGTTTCAGAGATTGAATCAATTAACCTATCCCAAAGTTGAATATATATTAGAGTACTAGTTTCGAAATTATAATACAAACCTAAAGGAGCTCCTTCACTAGAATACGAATAACTATAGTAAAAGTGGTAGATAAAAATAATTTAAAACTTCGATCAATTGGCCTACAAAAAATAAATTGAAAGTTCTGACCAGATTGTCTGGTAGGTAATAAAGAGTCCTCGTGGCTGTAGATCACTGATTCTTGCTGGTCAGTAGAACCCCAAGGAGAAGCCAGCACCTTCAGTCAAAGATATCCTCCACAAGGTCCCGTAGAAGTCGGTAATGTTCCTGGTGGGCGGTTTGTTGAAGTGGCTGAAGTCACAACTTCGAATGGATATATGTCGGGCTGAGAGAATAGGGGTGCCTCTGAAGCCTCGAGCTGTGTAAGATAAAAAAATATATTTGAAGAAGAAAGAAAAAATGAAGGTGTTGAGGTGGTTGAGAAGCTGCTGGCTGGATCTGGGCCTGATACTCACATTCAGCAGGAGATAGTGTTGCAAACGTGAGTTACAGCAGAATCCAGAAAAGGTGGATTGAAGGTACAGGATGCTGATGACCTGATGCCTCCTGGAAAATGGCGTCGCTTGGGAAAAGGCCGGAAAACGGGCAACGCGGTTGCTTTGGAGAAGCAGATGAGGAACTGATGTAGGGAAAGACGAAGGCTGGCTTGGTGGATCCCCACTACACTTCTGCACTCGCGACACAATATTTAGGTTCACAGTTCGATATTGTTGATATGCCTACCTAATGGGTCCAGGAGCCTGGACATGGGCTGGATTCAATGATTCAATAATTAATTATTTGTTGTTATTCATGAACCATGAGGTAAATAATAAACCATTGTGTAAGAAACCTTTGGTAATCATCCGTTGTGTAATAATTTATCTGTATATTGAAAAAATAAACCAAGATGTGTAGGTACCGATAATAGCAAATGTGGTCGCGATAATTGCTGGTCAACTCCCTCCTGTTCACCAAACTTATACATGTAAGGAACACTTGCCTTCCACTGGCTTTTGTTAATAGATGGAAGCTGAATGTTTGTC
Organism: Leptopterna dolabrata; assembly: GCA_954871275.1. NCBI lineage: Eukaryota > Metazoa > Arthropoda > Insecta > Hemiptera > Miridae > Leptopterna > Leptopterna dolabrata. The sequence goes on along the minus strand of CATPAC010000307.1, from coordinate 9,900 downwards.
ATCACAGATGGAGTGACATCCGAAAACACAACAACACCTTCTATAAGGCATTTTTGGGGCGATAAAAATCAAAGAACAGTGCAGAACAACTGGGCATCCTTATTTGAAATCGCGAATACCTTCCTACATGCGCCATCTTGAATGCGATCGCAGCGCAGCCAATGGTAATCGAAATTGCGAAAAGGAAAGCTTCGAAAGGGAAGTCGAGATCAGATTCGCGACAGGTGCCTGTGCTTAGGAAGGTTTCATAAGCTCATAACCCATGGAGAAAGGGACAGGAAGGTGACTTAGGCCTGAGTTTTTGCCTCTACTGCCACCCTAGCTAAGTAACAACCTCAAAAAAAAAAACTTTCTAGTTATCCTCAGATCCGCAGGACATCGCTACTATCCATGATCTCAAATGTTCTAAGTTTCATCTAATTCCATCTAAGATCTAATTTGTTTGCGAATTCCCTCTTTCTCCAAACCAAGGAATGATTTTCTACCTAAGCTTCATCTTACCTACCTTCATCTGCGGGTGGAGGGTGCACGGAAATGCTCTCTTGAGGTGACCGAAGCCTGCCGCACCATGGAATTGTACGATTTAGTTTGCGTATTTTTCTGTACTTCCTTTCTCTTTCTCGCTTCGTTTTTCTTATTTTCATTATTCATTCTGATAGATTCGGTTCCTTTCATCATGGATTTAAACTTACCGCGAAGCTAAAGAGCGCATTTCCGCGCACCCTCCACCCGCAGATGAAGCTCGGTAAGCACTAAGCAGTTTTTATTCAGTTATAATTTTGTACCTCATCGTCTATTGCAGGTACCTATTGACTTAGGTTTCTACATGAGTTGGGTAGAATAAGAAAATAATGTAGGTGTTTACTGAAACCCTTAGGAGAAAAGATACAAGATACAATTACCTAAGGGCCTAAAGGCCTAATGTGCAAATAAATATTCTTATTCTTATTCTTATTCTTAAAAGATAGGCGAGCATGTATTTTTTAATAAATCTAAAGAAAGAAAACAACAAAGCGGGTGGCGTCATCTGATGTCCACCACCATTTCCACTCCTTAGAGCTCTTCTACTGGAGGGGATAGAATAGAGACAGAAAAACGCTGCAAAGTCCTTGTCACTTGGGTTTATTATTCTGGTGGACATACCCTACAGAAATGTTGCTGTTAATTTATTGTTTCTTTCATGTGCAGTAACTGAAGTAGTTATTTTAGATGGTTTCCACCTATTTTAGCCCGCAAAAACACGACCTCGGCATAATACACCTAGGTATGTATTCGCTCAGCAAAAAATGTTTATAACACCCCCTCAAATTTTTTTCTTTTCCGTTTCAAGGTGCGTAGATACCAAAAACGCTGCAAAGTCCTTGTCACATGGGTTTATTATTCTATTGGACATACCTACAGAAACGTTGGCTGTTTATTTATTGTTTCTTTCATATAAAAATAATTTAAATCGCTATTTCTGGTGGTTTCCACCAATTTTGGCCCCCAAGACACGAATTAGGTACCTACGCTCCTTTTTTTTCAAATTATCATTGATCATTGATAGTAGGTACCATTTAATCGTCTTGATCCACCTCTTGATACTTTTTCCAGTGTTATTCTACAAATTGATGGTGATTTCAGACGATTTTCCAGGTTTTTGCCTTAAAAAATCAATTTTGGGAGCTGAACATCTGGTACAACCTCAATTTTCGACTCTTTGGTCAAAATCGACTTCATATTCGGTCTTCTCGTCCCCAAAGACATGAAAAACGATAGCTCAAAAGCTCATTTTACTAACATGTTGCTAAAACGCAAAAAGTAGGTACCTATTTTTACACACATTTTCACTCATAACACCCCTGGGTATATTCCGATCGGGCTGACAAGTTTCGGGACACAAATAGGGCCCAAATGGAGCATGTGTGCGAAAGAACGAATTTTTTAGACCAAAAATGAAGCCTGTACACGTGATACGGCGGACGAACATTGCATTTTTTGAATCTACGTACCTTGAAACGGAAAAGAAAAAATTTTGAGGGGGTGTTATAAAAATTTTTTGTTGAGCGAATACATAGGTGTATTATTCACAGAATAATAAACCAAAATGCAATGTCCGTCCACCTTCCGCCATACGCCGTACGCCGTATCACGTGTACCAGCTTCATTTTCGGTCTAAAAAATTAGTTCTTTCGCACACATGCTCCATTTGGGCCCTAGTTGTGTCCCGAAACTTTTCAGCCCGATCGGAATATACCCAGGGGTGTTATGAGTGAAAATGTGTGTGAAAATAGGTACTTTTTGCGTTTTAGCAACATGTTAGTAACATGAGCTCTTAAAGTAGGTATCGTTTTCTATGTTTTGGGACGAGAAGACCGAATATGAAGTCAATTTGACCAAAGAGTGGAAAATTGAGTTCTACCAAATGTTCAGCTCCCAAAATTGATTTTTTATGAGTGAAAAACCTGGGAAATCGTCTGAAATCACCATCAGTTTGTATAATAACACTGGAAAAAGTGTCAACACGTGGATCAAGACGATTAAATGGCACTACCAATGATCAAAGATAGTTGAAAAAAAAAGAAGGAGCGTACCTAATTTGTGTTTTAGGGGCCAAAATTAATGGAAACCATCAGAAATATCTATTTCGATTATTACGCATGAAAGAAACAATAAATGAACAGCCAACATTTCTGTAGGTGTGTCCAGTAGAATAATAAACCCATGTGACAAGGACTTTGCAGCGTTTTTTCTTTTTTCACAGATTATCTTTGAATATTGATAGTGCCATTTAGTTGTCTTGATTCACCTGCTAATACTACCTCTAGTGTTATCATACAAATTTATGGTTATTTCAGACAATTTCCCAGGTTTTTGACACATGAAAAATTAATGTCCGGAGCTTAACCTTTGTTACAACCTCAATTCTTCACTCTTTGTCAAAATCAACTTCATATTCGGCCTTCTCGCCCTAAAAAACATGGAAAACGATTCATCGCAAGCTCGCGTTCACTAAAACCTTTTTAAAAAGACTCGAAAACCCCTATTTTTACACCAATTGTTCTCCCATAACGCCCCTGCGTGTATTCCGATCGGGCTGCCGAGCTTTGGAGCACGAATAGGACCCAAACTGTATGCGGGAGAAGGGCGATTTTAGACCAAGATTTGACGTACTTAAATTTAAGGGTGAAACTTCCTTAGAACCTCAATTTTTCACTCATTGGTCAAAATGGACTCCATATTCGGTCTTCTCGGCCTTAAAAACATGGAAAACGATATACCTCAAAAGCTCATGTTATACTAAAACATAAAAAACCTACGTTTATACCATTTTTTACTCATAACACCCCTGGGTATATTCCGAGAGGGCTGCAAAGTTTGGGGACACAACTAGGGCCCAAATGGAGCATGTGTGCGAAAGAACGAATTTTTTAGACCAAAAATGAAGCCGGTATGCGTGATACAGCAGACGGCGGGCGGACATAGCATTTTCTGAATCTACGCACCTTGAAACGTAAAAGAAAAAATATTCTGCCGGGGGGGGGGGGGGGGGGTGTAAAATTATACATCGTTGTATAATTCACAGAATAATAAACCAAAAAATGACGTCTCGCATTGCCTTAGTATTTTGATTCTGGCTCCTGACGTCGTGGAAGCATTGTGATCAACATTTACGTGATGTGTTACTTATAATATTCACCTACCTACGTACAATACCTAATTATGAAATGGATCCATTGAAGAAAGCTAAGCGCTAGACTTATTGACAGAAGTTGTTCACTTTTCCCTCCCACGAAGGAAATCCGAGCCTACATCCTCGGAATTCCTACTTGAAAGTTGTCCTGTTGTTTATAATACAGGTCTTGGACGGTGCTGAAGCCGATTCTGACGAAATGGCAGTACGGTCTATTCTGTGCACATAGGAAACCTGGAAATAATCCAAGCACCTACATTAATAATATTATAATTGGGTTTATTCCTTTTCAGACTGAAACGCTGGCTGCTGTTCATCGATATTCCAGTCCTGAACGATAGAAGCTTACATGACTACATTCGTACATTAATACATTTGAGATCACGTCAGATTATTTTCAATTCATTTCAGAAAGAGAGATATCATTACCATAGCTACAGACATAAATAGCAATAATTATCTTGTTTTGAAAAATTAATATACTTAAGTAAACAAAGTTTGTACGTTTTTAAAATGTAGTCCACAATAATGATTCAAATTTCAAGTTTTATTTTTTCCTCATGTCCTGAAAATTATTAATAACAATCAGAAAGGGCACCCAAGGTAGGTAGCTATTGTTTCTTCAGAATGATTTGAGTTTTATCGTTTGTCGACAATGCATCAAGTAGAGAGGTCCAACAACCAGTACAAGATTGAACTAGAAATAGATATACCTACCCAATAAATGTATCCTTTTGATGGTGTTTATCAGGTTGATAATTTTTCGTAATTTAGAATATTTTGGGGAATAGAGACGTTGGAAAGAATGTTTGGTACCTACAACTAAATTAAAAGTAGGTAATTTATTAAAATGTTGGTGGTTCCAGCTTGGCTGGTGAACGCCATCTAGGTTCGCTGGTTGAAAATATGTAAATTCCTAGTTCACTAGATTGCTGCATAGAGCGCACTACTATCAGCAATCCCTGGACACTATAGTGTTGAATAGTATCCATATCCACACGATTTTACGTTGACTGGACATTCCTCTCCCTTTCATCCATGCTCATAACCTAGACATGAAATTGGAAAGAAGAAGACTCATAAAACGGAAGAATCCGTGTTGGTATATCTCTTCTCTCGAAAAATTCCCATGAAGATGAAGTTGTCAAAATAAGATCTTTGAATTCTTCGTCTATTCTCTGCTATCTCTTTCATTACAATACAAACTTAACTTGCAATACAATCTCGTTTTATCTCAAATTAAACGTTTCATTGTAAAATTGTATTAAAATAATTTAATTTAATTTATACTGTACGCTATGAGGGAACCCTGTTCCTGTGTACTTTGCAAATAAATAAATAAACAAACACGTAGCCTGGGCAGATAAACATAGAAGCCAGTTTGATAACTGACATCAAGAAGGAATCTGCGCAGTCAATCGTTGAGTCGAAAACCATATCATCGAATATTTTGGATGGAAAGTGGGTAGGTAGGTAAATTACGGTGACTTAAGATGGAAGAATAATAAGACAGATTTATTTATGCATAGGAATTATATCCCACATCGCGCCCAAGTAAGCACAACTATACTTACTATACTTATTATACTTACCTATATAGAAGTATTCATTTCGTGACGTCACCATCTTATCATTTCCACACTGTACAAAACAACCTTGCGTCACGCCATTGAACCAGTTGAACTCGAACTCGCCGTGGAGGAGCAGCTTGAAGCGGTCGCCCGATTTTTCAACCTTTTGTTTATTTCAACATGGCGTCGTAACTTGGGCGAGGTGTTTAGTGCTTTCTTCCCTTGTGATACCTTTTAGAAAATCAAATTTCCTATATCCATTAACTTCGTTGTGAAACAAAATTTTATCGACAGACGCTTGGGCCTGAATTGTTACAAGAAAACAAATTACTATCAGCTACTTGCCAACTGGGACGACGGACCGTTATTTCGCCAGCTTCAAGATCCTTCTTCAATTTTTGGTGAATTCCACTGTGGTTTAGTGATAACCTTCTAAATTTTGTTTTGATAAACAAGTTTCCAAGTTGTTTTCAAGATTACAAGCGAAGTGTAGCTTCATCTGAGGTTATCATCCAAGCTGCACCATCTTCAAAAGTTCTGCGGTAAACTTACAAGCTCCTTGGTGAACCCAACTTCTTACAAGTCTGTGTGGCTCAGTTTCGAATTGGAGATAATTTTTTGAGATAATTGATTAATTCCTGAAACTCATCATGGAAGACTGCAGCATGAACTACGCTTTCGCTCGGAGGCTTCAGCACCAACAGATGAAAGTCAAAATGTTCCAAAAAGCTGACAACATCGAGAATGAAGGAGAAAATAATTTCCCGGCGAAAAAACTGTGTTTTGACGATGAGAGGCTGTTTGGATCCAGCAAGTCTGCTTACGGGAGCCCAGCTTCTTCACCATCAGTGTCTGACAGGTAAAAATTTGCCAGTTAAATAAGTAAATTTGTCCAGGAATAACTCCCTTTATAGTGGTACTTTTCTCTGTTAGGTATTTTATTAACTAGCGCTAAATGTTGATGGAGATAGTCATTCCCTGGGTGCAAACTCTGAACCGATCACTTCGATAGAAGGTGGAGATAGTCATTCCCTGGGTGCAAACTCTGAACCGATCACTTCGATAGAATGTGGTTCCTGTTCTCTTCGTATAAAACAAGGTTGATTGATTATGTATGCCACTTACTGAAGAAGGAAGTTTCTGACAGCTATTCCGTTAACTTGGTACAATAGCACGTTGGTGTGATCATTTTGATCCTAAATAAAAGACGAATAATTGTGAATCTACCTAAAATACTTACCTAGTCGGTGAATCTGTCCTTGTACATGCATAGTGCCTGGTTATCAGGGGACAAGTCAAAATAAGGGACCCTTTCTAGAAACGTGTTGAGCGATTAGAGGTTCGATATCATGTTATGCAAATTGGTCTCACTGTAAGAAAACAGATAAGGAAGTAATCTCACGTTTCCTGGTTACTGTAGACTGCACCTGCACGCAATTCTCAATTTTCTGTTTAGGATATGATAAAATTATGGAATTGAATCAATTTTAATTTGATTTAACCAGAAAAATTAAACCGCCCGATTAACGTTAGGGTATTTTGTTATTTAGTGTGTCATTCAAATTCACCTGTAACGTTAGATTGTTTCCTTCTTTTATTCCGTAGGTGCACTAAATTTGCGTAGGTACATATTTATATTGAAGCTCTAATCGCTCGACACCTTTCTGGAAATGATATTTTACTTGTGCCCTAGTTGCTGTTATACCGACCTATGATTTGCAGACTACGTAGAGTTGATATAGGTGGGTTCACAATTCGAGGTCTTGGGATGTCACTGATTACTTGGGAGTTTTCCAAGTGTTTTTGAACAGAAAACACGAAGAAAAGAAAACAAGATTGCACAAAACAAAACGAACGTTGTAGAAATTAAATTCTGCGTTGATTGAGTCCATACAAGCCAGGTAGGTGGTTTGAATTTTAAACTATTAGTAGGGTAGGTACCTACTGGAGCAGTAATACCTATAATACCTAACTTTTTCACTGTTTGAATCCGGTCCATATGATTTTCAATAGTAGGTATATCAAATGCTAAATAGATGGACCGAATGAAATTCGATTTTAACCATTACCTCTCAGTCTTTGCAACTTATCTAGTACTTATTGTCATGTTCGTCTAGTTAGAAACACCGTCTCATTATTCTAATTAGTCTATTGAAACCTCGCATAGCTTGTTGAAGGATCCTCCGGTTTAAAAGGATTCAACCGTTTTAAATGGAGTTTAAATGACCCGCCTTGAATGTCGACGTTCACATCAGACGACCGTTAAAGATTAAAATCTTTTACGACTACATGAAATGCAGTGCATAGATTTCACCTCGCTGATTCGAACTCTATTGTATTATAGATTTTATGCAATTTTCTTATCGTACTCGTTATTCATCGTCGTCGTTTGAAGGGAGGGGATTAATAATTTGTTCTTGTTGTGGTTTCTTGGATTAATGAACTTAGAAATTAATTAAAATGGTGAGTAGAATGAAAAAAAAAAAAAAAACTCGAGTTCTTCGATTTACTAGCAACGTTCGCTCGCTCACTAATCGAACTCCATTGGTTCGTACTTCTTGAAATCATAAGCTTTGTTCCTACTGGTGCAAGTTTTGTAATGAGTTCTGTGCACAAAAACTGTATTCCAACCACGTCTAGTGTTGAAACTGTTTACTTTCGTAGGTTTTATGGATAAAGTGTTCCAGCCGCCTCAGGTCCGGGAACTGAGAGTTCCCTGAGTTTCGTAGCTTTCAGCACCCGATCGGGGATGGTTGGGTTATTTTTAATAATAAACCTTTGGAATCGACCAAGGAAAAAACAGTATATCCCCCACCCCTCAAAGTGATGGTTTACGTTTCAAGTGACGTAGAATACGAATATCGAATAAAAAAATTCCGTCCGTCCGCCGTAAGCCGTCCGCGGCTTTTTCCTTAGTTCCCATGAACCAAAATTCACGAAATTTAGTAGGGTCTCGTTTGGGCTCTAGTTGTTCCTCGAAGCTCGCCGTTACTGTCACTCAACTCTAAGGGGTGAAAAATAGGGGTTGAAATGTCCTGTCTCGAAAAACGGTATTTTGAGGTGTGTGTTTTCTCGCATTTTTAAATAGTTAGATTTTTTCGGAATTTTTGAGACCATCCAGAGCATTCTAATGTTGCCATGAAATTTGCTATACAATTTGCCGTAAACAGCAGGGTGTATGTAGGCATCAAGCTGCGTTGAGAGCGCACGTCACTGGTATTTCGGCTTGCTGGGCGATGTAGTACAGTGGTCTACCTGACGGACTGATACGCCAAAGTTCCCGAGATCGAACCCTACCGGGGCTGAATATTTTTTCACTCCACATCAACAATTTCCCTTCAGAACTTCATCCTCTTGTGTTTCTTTTTGCCATTTTAGCTACCGTTTGTCATCTGCAGAATTATTTTAGTAATATTCGACACGTGATTTAGGTAGGTACCTACCACAGAGGCGAAAGATCCGTTTGAAATGAAGGTTGGAGGAAAGATGCATAAGAAAAAAAAACGCTTCAAATCCCTACACAATGGTTTATTTTGTACAGAACACCCTTCTGTTAAAGATCACAGCTCTCTGTATAGAAAACCCTTCTATATATATGTACTATTCTATACATATTATGTAGATCGCAATACCTCCGTAGCTTAGTACCTACCTAACCCCGTACTCGTTTCTAGGCAGGTACCTACCTACGCACCTGTTTTTCGATCCTGTCATCGCAGTTATTTGGCCCGTTTCCAAAGTGTTCAAGCAGATGAGTTCCCGAACTGAAACAGTTCTTAAACTCATCCCCACCCTTCAGTAAAACCTGGGTTATGGTTTTGAAACTTTAATGCCAGTTCTGGTGGCTGAAACATACCTATAGTTCTGGCCTGATATCGGCTGATTAGGGAGCAGTTAATCCTATATACCTAGCTTATTTTTGGATCTTGGGTATTATGCATGTATAGGAAGTAATCTGCTCCTGCCAATTGTGAGACGAGTAATATATTTTTACCCACCGACTGATGTGCATATTACAGAAGACAGGCGTAGTTTTGAATGAGACTTGCGTTTCACGGAAGTGTCCTAAATTTATGTTATTACCAATATAGACAGTCTTTGTAATTTCAGAATTGAATCTATGTCATATTTATTACTATATAAGCAGATTATCAATTTTTTTTTTTAAATCAATAAACCCCGATTGGGGTATGGTGTTTTGGATTCCTTTGGTCAAGTTCTTCCAGCCCCCATCTCTCTTCTTAGAAACGGAAATGTGTTTCTAGGCGCTGTCTGTTGGTTCCTAGCTCGATGAGTAGGGGCACTCTTGCATAGCCTAAATTTGGATCTAGAACTTACGCGTGCAAATCGGTTCAGCCGTTTGGCAGTGATTTCCAAATAAATAGACATACTATGGATTCAGAATGTCATAGTTCGAATTGTACTATAAAACTGTAACATCTTCGTACCTGTACTGTAGTTTTCATTTTCGCCCTATTATATGCGTTCTACACCTCCTCTCCTGATTCTGTGCAGAATCTGCCATTTGTAGTAGGCTACAATATGTCCTCCTAAGAAACACCGCCGTATTTACAGTTGACATAAAAATGAGGTTTAAGTTGGAGGCTAACTGCATCGTTCCTAGGCATGCTATAGAAATACGGATTCTTTTCTGTT